>CM071933.1:75858147-76096584 GCA_016081115.2 Rehmannia glutinosa | reverse complement strand
TTCATTCTGTGAAAGGACAAACTTTAATTTCTTGTGACAAAAGTTACACTAAAACTCTTGTGTTCTGAAATTTTGCTTTTCCAAAGACGATTAATTTTTAAAAAAATAAGGTTTTCGTCTGAGTCAGATAAATGTACATGCAACCCTCGTGGCCGTTACAAACTTTGACTGAATCTTACTTTTCAGGGCTTTATATATTCGAATCAATAATAATATTCGACTAATGTTCCTCGCTTTTTGCGGATTTAAAATTGCGGCATTTAAAACAATCCCCAGATCTAAAAATTGTTTTTCTTAACTTGTCTTCAAATTGTGAGACAAACTTTTTTAAGCATCTAAATGAATTTTATTTATGAATCATCACTTCTGAAAAAACCAGTTCTGCTCTGAGAAAAATCTATCGATAATTGTTAAAGAAAATTGTAAAGTGTAGGTAAAATCATTGTAGGTAAAATCATTGTAGGTAAAGTGTAAGAAAATTGTAAAGTGTCGGTAATTGAAAAAATGTCGATGTCCCCGTCGGTAATTTGTTGGTATAATTTGAGGGAAAACAATATTTTTTATTATGTAGGTATTTTGTAGGTAATCATAAAATTAAGTGACAAAATCATTTTTTATGGCCAGATTTTCTTGTAGTGCATAAGAATCTTACAACTAATAACAATACCAGGCTAAAAAACAATTACAATATCTACAAATCTGCAAAACCTTTATAGATCTACAACAAAAATTCAAATCTAGACAATTCATAGGATCAACAAAGCATAACGAGGCATCGACAAAATAATATCAAAGAAATTGATTTCGCTTTTTGACACTAAGCGTTACAGTAATGATGGTTCATCCTAGTATTTTTTGAACAAAAGTCACCTGCTCAGATGGGGCCGGACTTAGTTAACTAAAGAATCTGAAAAATTCCACATGGTGGGCGGAGAAACTCCAATAAAGGAATACTAAAGCATTGAAAATTAGTTCCACTTTAATTTAAAGGATTTTCCCAGGCGAAATCGGGGTGCACTCGAATCGATGTCCCTTAACTGCATAAGATATAAATCGGTGGATATTGAAAATCATTTCCTAATCCTCCATATGACGATGAGGCCGGAATAAAACAATAAAAAGATGAAGAAGGAAAGGACAACTAGAATTTGCTTCCCTAGTGAGTGGCATCATATTGTTTATTAGCAATCCCATGTAATCCTTGGGATTTGTTATCAATTTTAGAGTACCGATAAATGTAACTTATAATTTTTCCAATAAGAAACTAAATTTTGTTTTATATATTTTGTTGTTATATTCAAGTTTGGTTTATTAAAATTTAGTGAATGATTTGTAAATATTGCCCATTTAAATCTCTAATCGAAGATTTCATTTAAATAAATTAATTAGGTGTGAATGACCTGTGGTGGTGCATGTATATATGCAGAAAATGTTGAACAACTGAAATTCATAATATCACGAGATTGTTTTACGCATGAAACTCATGGATAACTCTAGTCATTGTCCATTTTAATGAATCAATTGGTACACCGTACGTTGCTTTCTTCTGCAAGGTACCATGCATTGCGAGTTTGAAACATACTTTAATTGTTCAAATTAAAGAAATTGAAAAATACACGTTTGAACCATGATCAACACTCTGAAAAGAGTGAGTACAACTTAAATTCTGCTTCATTAATGAAACATTCTTTTATAGTTGAAAAATGATTGATTCATGAATGAATCAATATACTATTTTATTTGATATAAAGTGTATGAAATGTTATTTTAAATATAAAACTTTTTGTAAAATATATACACTTAATGTGTATTTGTAAAGTAGTGTATGAAATAAATTATATATCAAATTGAAATAAAAGATTAGCTTTGTTCAATTGTCATGTTTTCATATGCAATAAATATATAGAAAATATGCAACATGTGTATAGTAAATATACATACTATGAGAAAGTATGTATAATCGTGTAAATAACTATACATTGTTAGAAAAGCTATCTATCAATGTATAAAAACTAAATATGCGAAGACATTATAACGAAATATGCAAAATTAAATGTCATAAATTATGCAACAAAAATTAATTAACAATGTATTGTCTAGAAATTATCTATACGGTATGTAAAAACTAAATATGCAATACATTATACACTTATGCAATTAGTGTGAAAAATAATGCAACAAAAAATAACTAATTGTGCGTTATCTAATAGCTATTTAAGCACCAAAATAACATCTACCTATGTTGGATCCCCAAAAAACTAATATTGAAAGAAAAAATTGCCCCTAAAATCACGCCATTTAATAAGGCGCTCAATTATAATTGCATTGTTCGCATATTTTTGGCTTCACCGCAAGTGTGCGGTGTAGTTTATAGAATAGGGTAAGCAAGGTCGTATCCACGGAGACTAATAAATTAATGTCTAAGTATTGAACTAAGATAACCTTATTTTTTATTTAGACGATTAAAATTGAATGATTGTTGTGGAAGAAAAGACAAGAAATAACCACAAAAACACAAGATGAAAATAATAGTGGAATTATCAAGGAAATGAAATGGATTCCCGGTTATGGTTTTAATTAATATTCCTCTTGTTTTACGATTTAATCAAAGCCAAAGTTATTATCAATACACCTATAAGGCGATCACAACTAGTATTTTTATCCTCCATCTCGAGATGTATATAAAGTGTAGATTGAAATATCTATGCTAGTATCTCTACTCAACATAAGATACACAACTCCCAAATGCACAAAAGATCAAATATCCTCACAAATATTCACAAACCTCTCGATTATGTAAATATTCATGTCAAGTACTCAAGATCTAATATTGAAACTCATCTCTTTCGAATTATGAATCAATATATCAAACATGTTAAATCATTGGCCAAATGATAAAACAAGAATAAGAACAAAGTACTCAAATAGGCTTCAAGACAATAACTTCATTAAGATTAAAACAATCAACAAGAGTTCAATTAATCTACTTCCAAAACCCTAAATCACAAGAAATTTAGCTACCCATTATAAATAAACAACTCATAGACAAATTGTTCATCTTCATAAGAAACTAAAATGAAAGATTAAAGCACAAAGAATGAGAAAACTTAGGGGAAATGGATAATCTCTCGATTAATCTTCAATCCTCAAGCTCCGATTTGACCCGATTCTTCCCTTGGTTCTTCCTTGATGAAGTTGATGTATTTCTTGTGTTGGGTGTATTCGGCCTTTCCTTCACGCCTAGCTCAAGCCTCCCATGTATGTATTTATAGCCCCTCAAAAGTTCAAGAAATAGGTGGAAGAACTTAGGAATTTCCGTCCCGGGGGCGCTGGCTACCTGGGACGGACGCTATGGCGCTGACAAGGACGGTGCCATGGGCCGACGTGAATTTTGGAGTGAATTTTGTTTGTCTTGAGCGCTGCAGCGCCCGCCGAGTTTTTCACCCACCAAATATTGGAATTTGCTTTTGAGCCCTTCTTCAAAGTTGTAGCCCTATCTCTTAGCTTTCCATAGCCACTTGAATCATCTCAATATCAATTTTGTAGAGAGAGTTATGGCCAAAATACGAAACACTGCCAGTGATGGAAATTTCGACGCGTTTGACGTTTTCTTCAAATCAATCTCTCTTTGTTTGCTCGTTTGTACTTCTTTTGATACACGATTCATTACTATGACTATAAACTCAATATAATTGGCTCTCAACATGGCTTGGCTACTCAAATGACTCAAAATACTCAAAACAACACAAAACTCAAGTCTTGAAGCCAAATTAATGGTATAAAACCAAGTGAACAAATACCCCCAAACTTAAACCTGTTGGCCGTCCCGGTCAACACTTTTAAAAACAAGACAAAACATGGTGGGAGTAATGAAAAGTTGAACGCACAACAACTCCATAAAAATTTTGTATTGTTCATTGTAGGTATCAAGCAACGAATTAACCAATCCTCAAACATCTAACATAGAGCACATATTAAAGAAACCATGGTAAATGCTAAATTACACCTCACAAAGATCAATTGTATACTCTCATCTCGAATGAATATAGGGCGTGTTTACGCTCAATTCAATTCAATATTCAGAATTACCATGCTTGCAAATCGTCTCTCATATCTCCGCCACTAGGATGTATGCAAAATTGTGAATCAAAAGGACTTTTTCCTTTGGTTGTAATGAAGGCTCTTTGGTTGGGGTAGGAAAATATGGATAGAGTGACTCAAACTCGAGCATATGACCGGTGAGCATATAATTCATCTACATTAAAGCTCAATATTCTACTCAAATCACCTCTCATTTTCACCAACTCTTCTTATCTCCATCCCCTTTATTTTGTAAACTCAACCATTCACATTACAATTCTTAACCTCCAAGTTCATTCAAAGAAAACTCATTCATCGATCTATTTTTTTTTTTACTCTTATATGAGTTTTCAACATTTCATATCTCCCTTTTCTTTCTCTTTTGTTCTCATCAACCAACTATAACATCACGCTTCTAACATTTTGATTTCACCCATTCACCCTTATTCAATTCCTTTACTCAATGCTATACGCTCAAGTGTTGGGTAAAAGATTTATCAAGTTAAAGCTTGAATTGTGGCTATTAAAAATTAGGCAATAGGCTCAAGTTGGCTAACTAGGGATTTCAATATCATCATTAGGTAAGCAAAAGGCTTGAAGGGCTAATAAAATGGCCTTTGATCATTTTCACAATTCGCATACAACATGTGACCTTGACAGAGATACGGAGCAAGTTCTAAATTCTAACAACATGAATGATACACTCAAATTAACAACAAGATCGCATATGATGAAAGCGTTAAAGGCTCAAAAGCTCACCAGGCTTGCAAATACGTAATTCAAAGCATCAAACCATGTTCTCAATATCCACATGCTCAATATCATCTATTCATGGCTCAATCAACTCATACTCAATACCCAATCAAAACAATACAAATTTTTTTCAAAAATATAAGCATCAAGTCTCACACGCACATGGTCAACTCACTCCTTAAAATCTATGAAAATAATAAACGTGCTAAACCGCGCGTGTTTCTAATGCAAATGCAACCTAAAATGCTTTACATGCAACTATATGGAAACACACAAACAAATGCAATTTTTTTTTTTTACACACTTCAAATCAAAATACTCACACATTTCAAATCAAAATACTAACTCTCCCCAAACTTGAATGAAATTATATCGAAACAAGGGAAAAGATAGAATTTCAAGAAAGAAAAAATGTGAAGTTACCATTGGGTTGCCTCCCAACAAGCGCTAGATTTACCGTCTATAGCTGGCTCGTATGAATTGGTGCCTCCTCAATGCATATATTAGGCGCTTTGGGTCATGGTCAAGTGCCATATTTGCCTTACTTGCACCTAATAATGCATACTTGGGGTGTCCAAGCAAGGATTTGAGTCTGGCGTAGGAATATACTTGATCAGTTTACGTGTATGTTGTTCGTTTGCATATGTATGATCGATGTATTTTTCTCGTTGGAACAACTTTCTTATAATATCTCGCACTGAATGCTCATTCGTACACGCAGGTTGTGTGTTCCTTGTCTGTTTTTGTTCCTTTTCAGCCGCCACATACTATTTGATCATGCATAGACATACAATTTGTGTGTGGTTACAGCTTTCTTGCTTTTCCAGGATCTTCATCTTCCGTATTAGGTACCACTCATTTGATGAATGGCACTAGATTGTTCCTTCGAGTTGGCTTCGGTGGTGCTTAAAATCGCTCTTTTGATGTTGCCCACCAACAATTGTAACTAATTGGCCCATTTGAGTCTCGAGATTTTCAATTGTGAATCCATAGTATTGGCCAATTGTGTCAATTGCAACTTCATCTTGTCCATCTTTCTTCGTTTTGGTAAGGCTATTTCCCATTTCCCTCATGAATAAATTTATTTGACTCGTAAATGAAGTCGTTTGATTCATGAATGAAATGAGGCGTCTTCCAAATGGTTTCGCCTCTTCCATCCGAGCGGGTGCACTATACCAATTCAAAAAACAAATCAAGCATTGTAAAGTAGAATTTACAAAGAAAAATGAAAAAATAAAAAAAAAAATGTCTAAATTAAGAATAATTCTATCTATCGCAATATTAGCACCAAAAATTGTATTAGTCCACGGACAGAATCGGCGCCAAAAACTTGTTCGCCTTATTTTTAGCTTCACCGCAAAGTGTATGCGGTGTAGTTTATAGAATAGGGTAAGCAAGGTCGTATCATCGGAGACTAATAAATTAATGCGCTAAGTATTGAACTAAGATAACCTTATTTTTATTTAGGCGATTAAAATTGAATGATTGTTGTGGAAGAAAAGACAGAATAACCACAAAAACACAAGATGAAAATAATAGTGGAATTATCAAGGAAATGAAATGGATTCCCAGGTTATGGTTTTAATTAATATTCCTCTTTTTTTACGATTTAATCAAAGCCAAAGTTATTATCAATACACCTATAAGGCGATCACAACGGTATTTTATCCTCCATCTCGAGATGTATATAAAGTGTAGATTGAAATATCTATGCTAGTATCTCTACTCAACATAAGATACACAACTCCCAAATGCACAAAAGATCAAATATCCTCACAAATATTCACAAACCTCTCGATTATGTAAATATTCATGTCAAGTACTCAAGATCTAATATTGAAACTCATCTCTCGAATTATGAATCAATATATCAAACATGTTAAATCATTGGCCAAATGATAAAACAAGAATAAGAACAAAGTACTCAAATAGGCTTCAAGACAATAACTTCAATTAAGATTAAAACAATCAACAAGAGTTCAATTAATCTACTTCCAAAACCCTAAATCACAAGAAATTTAGCTACCCATTATAAATAAACAACTCATAGACAAATTGTTCATCTTCATAAGAAACTAAAATGAAAGATTAAAGCACAAAGAATGAGAAAACTTAGGGAAATGGATAATCTCTCGATTAATCTTCAATCCTCAAGCTCCGATTTGACCCGATTCTTCCCTTGGTTCTTCCTTGATGAAGTTGATGTATTTCTTGTGTTCTTGGGTGTATTCCCAGCCTTTCCTTCATGCCCTAGCTCAAGCCTCCCATGTATGTATTTATAGCCCCTCAAAAGTTCAAGAAATAGGTGGAAGAACTTAGGAATTTCCGTCCGGGGAGCGCTGCGGCTCGGAGACGGAAACTATGACGCCCGGACGTGAATTTTGGAGTGAATTTTTGTCTTGAGCGCTGCAGCGCCCGCCTGAGTTTTCACCCACCAAATGTTGGAATTTGCTTTTGAGCCCTTCTTCAAAGTTGTAGCCCTATCTCTTAGCTTTCCATAGCCACTTGAATCATCTCAATATCAATTTTGTAGAGAGAGTTATGGCCAAAATACGAAACACTGCCAGTGATGGAAATTTCGACGCGTTTGGACGTTTCTTCAAATCAATCTCTCTTTGTTTGCTCGTTTGTACTTCTTTTGATACACGATTCATTACTATGACTATAAACTCAATATAATTGGCTCTCAACATGGCTTGGCTACTCAAATGACTCAAAATACTCAAAAACAACACAAAACTCAAGTCTTGGAAGCCCAAATTAATGGTATAAAACCAAGTGAACAAATACCCCAAACTTAAATCGCTTGGCCGCCCTGTCAACACTTTTAAAAACAAGACAAAACATGACTGGGAGTAATGAAAAGTTGAACGCACAACAACTCCATAAAATTTTGTATTGTTCATTGTAGGTATCAAAACGAATTAACCAATCCTCAAACATCTAACATAGAGCACATATTAAAGAAACCATGGTAAATGCTAAGAATTACACCTCACAAAGATCAATTGTATACTCTCATCTCGAATGAATATAGGGCGTGTTTACGCTCAATTCAATGATTCAATATTGCGACTTACCATAGGCTTGCAAATCGTCTCATATCTCCGCCACCAGGATGTATGCAAAATTGTGAATCAAAAAGGACTTTTTCCTTTGGTTGTAATGAAGGCTCTTTGGTTGGGGTAGGAAAATATGGATAGAGTGACTCAAACTCGAGCATATAGACCGGTGAGCATATAATTCATCTACATTAAAGCTCAATATTCTACTCAAATCACCTCTCATTTTCACCAACTCTTCTTATCTCCATCCCCTTTATTTTGTAAACTCAACCATTCACATTACAATTCTTAACCTCCAAGTTCATTCAAAGAAAACTCATTCATCGATCTATTTTTTTTTTTACTCTTATATGAGTTTTCAACATTTCATATCTCCTTTTCTTTCTCTTTTGTTCTCATCAACCAATTATAACATCACCTTCTAACATTTTGATTTCACCCATTCACCCTTATTCAATTCCTTTACTCAATGCTATACGCTCAAGTGTTGGGTAAAAGATTTATCAAGTTAAAGGCTTGAATTGTGGCTATTAAAAATTAGGCAATAGGCTCAAGTTGGCTAACTAGGGATTTCAATATCATCATTAGGTAAGCAAAAGGCTTGAAGGGCTAATAAAATGGCCTTTGATCATTTTCACAATTCGCATACAACATGTGACCTTGACAGAGATACCAGAGCAAGTTCTAGAATTCTAACAACATGAATGATACACTCAAATTAACAACAAGATCGCATATGATGAAAGCGGTTAAAGGCTCAAAAGCTCACAGCTTGCAAATCGTAATTCAAAGCATCAAACCATGTTCTCAATATCCACATGCTCAATATCATCTATTCATGGCTCAATCAACTCATACTCAATACCCAATCAAAACAATACAAATTTTTTTCAAAAATATAAGCATCAAGTCTCGTCGCACATGGTCAACTCACTCCTTAAAATCTATGAAAATAATAAACGTGCTAAAATCAGAACGTGTTTCTAATGCAAATGCAACCTAAAATGCTTTACATGCAACTATATGGAAACACACAAACAAATGCAATTTTTTTTTTTTACACACTTCAAATCAAAATACTCACACATTTCAAATCAAAATACTAACTCTCCCCAAACTTGAATGAAATTATATCGAAACAAGGGAAAAGATAGAATTTCAAGAAAGAAAAAATGTGAAGTTACCATTGGGTTGCCTCCCAACAAGCGCTAGATTTACCGCCTATAGCTCGACGTATGAATTGGTGCCTCCTTGAATGCATATATTAGCCGCTTTGGGTCATGGTCAAGTGCCATATTTGCCTTACTTGCACCTAATAATGCATACTTGGGGTGTCCAAGCAAGGATTTGAGTCCTGACGTAGGAATATACCGATCCGGTTTTACGTGTATGTTGTTCGTTTGCATATGTATGATCGAGTATTTTTTCGTTCGAACAACTTTCTTATAATATCTCGCATTTAACCGCTCATTCGTACACGCCACAGGTTGTGTGTTCCTTGTCCCCGTTTTTGTTCCTTTTCGCGCCACATACTATTTGATCATGCATAGACATACAATTTGTGTGTGGTTCGAGCTTTCTTGCTTTTCCAGGATCTTCATCTTCTCGTATTCTGGTACCACTCATTTGATGAATGGCACTAGATTGTTCCTTCGAGTTGGCTTCATGTGGTGCTTAAAATCGCTCTTTTGATGTTGCCCACCAACAATTGTAACTAATTGGCCCATTTGAGTCTCGAGATTTTTCAATTGTGAATCCATAGTATTGGCCAATTGTGTCAATTGCAACTTCATCTTGTCCATCTTTGCTTCGTTTTTGGTAAGGCTATTTCCCATTTCCCTCATGAATAAATTTATTTGACTCATAAATGAAGTCGTTTGATTCATGAATGAAATGAGGCGTCTTCCAAAGATGGTTTCGCCTCTTCCATCCGAACGGGTGCACCTATACCAATTCAAAGAAACAAATCAAGCATTGTAGAAGTAGAATTTACAAAAGAAAAATGAAAAAAATAAAAAAATGTCTAAATTAAGAATAATTCTATCTATCGCAATATTAGCACCAAAAATTGTATTAGTCCCCTAAGACAACGGCGCCAAAACTTGTTCGCCTTATTTTTAGCTTCACCGCAAGTGTATGCGGTGTAGTTTATAGAATAGGGTAAGCAAGGTCGTATCCACGGAGACTAATAAATTAATGCGCTAAGTATTGAACTAAGATAACCTTATTTTTATTTAGACGATTAAAATTGAATGATTGTTGTGGAAGAAAAGACAAGAATAACCACAAAAACACAAGATGAAAATAATAGTGGAATTATCAAGGAAATGAAATGGATTCCCAGGTTATGGTTTTAATTAATATTCCTCTTGTTTTACGATTTAATCAAAGCCAAAGTTATTATCAATACACCTATAAGACGATCACAACGGTATTTTATCCTCCATCTCGAGATGTATATAAAGTGTAGATTGAAATATCTATGCTAGTATCTCTACTCAACATAAGATACACAACTCCCAAATGCACAAAAGATCAAATATCCTCACAAATATTCACAAACCTCTCGATTATGTAAATATTCATGTCAAGTACTCAAGATCTAATATTGAAACTCATCTCTCGAATTATGAATCAATATATCAAACATGTTAAATCATTGGCCAAATGATAAAACAAGAATAAGAACAAAGTACTCAAATAGGCTTCAAGACAATAACTTCAATTAAGATTAAAACAATCAACAAGAGTTCAATTAATCTACTTCCAAAACCCTAAATCACAAGAAATTTAGCTACCCATTATAAATAAACAACTCATGACAAATTGTTCATCTTCATAAGAAACTAAAATGAAAGATTAAAGCACAAAGAATGAGAAAACTTAGGAAATGGATAATCTCTCGATTAATCTTCAATCCTCAAGCTCCGATTTGACCCGATTCCCTTGGTTCTTCCTTGATGAAGTTGATGTATTTCTTGTGTTCTTGGGTGTATTCTGCCTTTCCTTCATGCCCTAGCTCAAGCCTCCCATGTATGTATTTATAGCCCCTCAAAAGTTCAAGAAATAGGTGGAAGAACTTAGGAATTTCCGTCCGGGGGCGCTCCCGGACGGGACGGACTGCGGCGCCCGGGCGTGAATTTTGGAGTGAATTTGCTTTGTCTTGGCGCAGCGCCCGCCTGAGTTTTTCACCCACCAAATGTTGGAATTTGCTTTTGAGCCCTTCTTCAAAGTTGTAGCCCTATCTCTTAGCTTTCCATAGCCACTTGAATCATCTCAATATCAATTTTGTAGAGAGAGTTATGGCCAAAATACGAAACACTGCCAGTGATGGAAATTTCGAGACGCGTTTGGACGTTTCTTCAAATCAATCTCTCTTTGTTTGCTCGTTTGTACTTCTTTTGATACACGATTCATTACTATGACTATAAACTCAATATAATTGGCTCTCAACATGGCTTGGCTACTCAAATGACTCAAAATACTCAAAAACAACACAAAACTCAAGTCTTGGAAGCCCAAATTAATGGTATAAAACCAAGTGAACAAATACCCCCAAACTTAAATCATTGGCCGTCCCGGTCAACACTTTTAAAAACAAGACAAAACATGACTGGGAGTAATGAAAAGTTGAACGCACAACAACTCCATAAAATTTTGTATTGTTCATTGTAGGTATCAAGCAACGAATTAACCAATCCTCAAACATCTAACATAGAGCACATATTAAAGAAACCATGGTAAATGCTAAGAATTACACCTCACAAAGATCAATTGTATACTCTCATCTCGAATGAATATAGGGGCGTGTTTACGCTCAATTCAATTCAATATTGCAGAATTACCATAGGCTTGCAAATCGTCTCATATCTCCGCCACTAGGATGTATGCAAAATTGTGAATCAAAAAGGACTTTTCCTTTGGTTGTAATGAAGGCTCTTTGGTTGGGGTAGGAAAATATGGATAGAGTGACTCAAACTCGAGCATATAGACCGGTGAGCATATAATTCATCTACATTAAAGCTCAATATTCTACTCAAATCACCTCTCATTTTCACCAACTCTTCTTATCTCCATCCCCTTTATTTTGTAAACTCAACCATTCACATTACAATTCTTAACCTCCAAGTTCATTCAAAGAAAACTCATTCATCGATCTATTTTTTTTTTTTTTTACTCTTATATGAGTTTTCAACATTTCATATCTCCATTTTCTTTCTCTTTTGTTCTCATCAACCAACTATAACATCACCTTCTAACATTTTGATTTCACCCATTCACCCTTATTCAATTCCTTTACTCAATGTTATACGCTCAAGTGTTGGGTAAAAGATTTATCAAGTTAAGGCTTGAATTGTGGCTATTAAAAATTAGGCAATAGGCTCAAGTTGGCTAACTAGGGATTTCAATATCATCATTAGGTAAGCAAAAGGCTTGAAGGGCTAATAAAATGGCCTTTGATCATTTTCACACCGCATACAACATGTGACCTTGACAGAGATACCGAGCAAGTTCTAGAATTCTAACAACATGAATGATACACTCAAATTAACAACAAGACCGTATGATGAAAGCGAGAAAGGCTCAAAAGCTCACAGGCTTGCAAATCGTAATTCAAAGCATCAAACCATGTTCTCAATATCCACATGCTCAATATCATCTATTCATGGCTCAATCAACTCATACTCAATACCCAATCAAAACAATACAAATTTTTTTCAAAAATATAAGCATCAAGTCTCGTCGCACATGGTCAACTCACTCCTTAAAATCTATGAAAATAATAAACGTGCTAAAATCGAACGTGTTTCTAATGCAAATGCAACCTAAAATGCTTTACATGCAACTATATGGAAACACACAAACAAATGCAATTTTTTTTTTTTTACACACTTCAAATCAAAATACTCACACATTTCAAATCAAAATACTGACTCTCCCCCCCAAACTTGAATGAAATTATATCGAAACAAGGGAAAAGATAGAATTTCAAGAAAGAAAAATGTGAAGTTACCATTGGGTTGCCTCCCAACAAGCGCTAGATTTACCGTCTATAGCTCGACGTATGAATTGGTGCCTCCCTTGAATGCATATATTAGCTGCTTTGGGTCATGGTCAAGTGCCATATTTGCCTTACTTGCACCTAATAATGCATACTTGGGGTGTCCAAGCAAGGATTTGAGTCCTGGCGTAGGAATATACTTGTCCGTTTACGTGTATGTTGTTCGTTTGCATATGTATGATCGATTTTTTCGTTCGGAACAACTTTCTTATAATATCTCGCATTTAACCGCTCATTCGTACACGCTTTTGGGGTTGTGTGTTCCTTGTCTCCTGTTTTGTTCCTTTTCGCGCCACATACTATTTGATCATGCATAGACATACAATTTGTGTGTGGTTCTCGAGCTTTCTTGCTTTTCCAGGATCTTCATCTTCTCGTATTCTGGTACCACTCATTTGATGAATGGCACTAGATTGTTCCTTCGAGTTGGCTTGATGGTGCTTAAAAATCGGCTCTTTTGATGTTGCCCACCAACAATTGTAACTAATTGGCCCATTTGAGTCTCGAGATTTTTCAATTGTGAATCCATAGTATTGGCCAATTGTGTCAATTGCAACTTCATCTTGTCCATCTTTGCTTTTTTGGTAAGGCTATTTCCCATTTCCCTCATGAATAAATTTATTTGACTCATAAATGAAGTCGTTTGATTCATGAATGAAATGAGGGCGTCTTCCAAAGATGGTTTCGCCTCTTCCATCCGAACGGGTGCACCTATACCAATTCAAAGAAACAAATCAAGCATTGTAGAAGTAGAATTTACAAAAGAAAAATGAAAAAAATAAAAAAATGTCTAAATTAAGAATAATTCTATCTATCGCAATATTAGCACCAAAAATTGTATTAGTCCCCGGCAACGGCGCCAAAAACTTGTTCGCCTTATTTTTAGCTTCACCGCAAGTGTACGGTGTAGTTTATAGAATAGGGTAAGCAAGGTCGTATCCACGGAGACTAATAAATTAATGCGCTAAGTATTGAACTAAGATAACCTTATTTTTATTTAGACGATTAAAATTGAATGATTGTTGTGGAAGAAAAGACAAGAATAACCACAAAAACACAAGATGAAAATAATAGTGGAATTATCAAGGGAAATGAAATGGATTCCCAGGTTATGGTTTCAATTAATATTCCTCTTGTTTTACGATTTAATCAAAGCCAAAGTTATTATCAATACACCTATAAGACGATCACAACGGTATTTTATCCTCCATCTCGAGATGTATATAAAGTGTAGATTGAAATATCTATGCTAGTATCTCTACTCAACATAAGATACACAACTCCCAAATGCACAAAAGATCAAATATCCTCACAAATATTCACAAACCTCTCGATTATGTAAATATTCATGTCAAGTACTCAAGATCTAATATTGAAACTCATCTCTCGAATTATGAATCAATATATCAAACATGTTAAATCATTGGCCAAATGATAAAACAAGAATAAGAACAAAGTACTCAAATAGGCTTCAAGACAATAACTTCAATTAAGATTAAAACAATCAACAAGAGTTCAATTAATCTACTTCCAAAACCCTAAAATCACAAGAAATTTAGCTACCCATTATAAATAAACAACTCATAGACAAATTGTTCATCTTCATAAGAAACTAAAATGAAAGATTAAAGCACAAAGAATGAGAAAACTTAGGAAATGGATAATCTCTCGATTAATCTTCAATCCTCAAGCTCCGATTTGACCCGATTCTTCCCTTGGTTCTTCCTTGATGAAGTTGATGTATTTCTTTGTGTTCTTGGGTGTATTCCCACCTTTCCTTCACGCCCTAGCTCAAGCCTCCATGTATGTATTTATAGCCCCTCAAAAGTTCAAGAAATAGGTGGAAGAACTTAGGAATTTCCGTCCGAGGCGCTGCGGCTGGGGACGGAGCGAAAGGGCGCCCGGGGCGTGAATTTTGGAGTGAATTTGCGCCTTGCCGCTGCAGCGCCGCCTGAGTTTTTCACCCACCAAATGTTGGAATTTGCTTTTGAGCCCTTCTTCAAAGTTGTAGCCCTATCTCTTAGCTTTCCATAGCCACTTGAATCATCTCAATATCAATTTTGTAGAGAGTTATGGCCAAAATACGAAACACACTGCCAGTGATGGAAATTTCAGACGCGTTTGGACGTTTCTTCAAATCAATCTCTCTTTGTTTGCTCGTTTGTACTTCTTTTGATACACGATTCATTACTATGACTATAAACTCAATATAATTGGCTCTCAACATGGCTTGGCTACTCAAATGACTCAAAATACTCAAAAACAACACAAAACTCAAGTCTTGGAAGCCCAAATTAATGGTATAAAACCAAGTGAACAAATACCCCCAACTTAAACTGTTGGCCGTCCCTGGTCAACACTTTTAAAAACAAGACAAAACATGACTGGGAGTAATGAAAAGTTGAACGCACAACAACTCCATAAAATTTTGTATTGTTCATTGTAGGTATCAAGCAAACGAATTAACCAATCCTCAAACATCTAACATAGAGCACATATTAAAGAAACCATGGTAAATGCTAAGAATTACACCTCACAAAGATCAATTGTATACTCTCATCTCGAATGAATATAGGACGTGTTTACGCTCAATTCAATTCAATATTGCACTTACCATAGGCTTGCAAATCGTCTCATATCTCCGCCACTAGGATGTATGCAAAATTGTGAATCAAAAAGGACTTTTCCTTTGGTTGTAATGAAGGCTCTTTGGTTGGGGTAGGAAAATATGGATAGAGTGACTCAAACTCGAGCATATAGACCGGTGAGCATATAATTCATCTACATTAAAGCTCAATATTCTACTCAAATCACCTCTCATTTTCACCAACTCTTCTTATCTCCATCCGCTTTATTTTGTAAACTCAACCATTCACATTACAATTCTTAACCTCCAAGTTCATTCAAAGAAAACTCATTCATCGATCTATTTTTTTTTTTTTTTTTTTACTCTTATATGAGTTTTCAACATTTCATATCTCCTTTTCTTTTCTCTTTTGTTCTCATCAACCAACTATAACATCACCTTCTAACATTTTGATTTCACCCATTCACCCTTATTCAATTCCTTTACTCAATGCTTATACGCTCAAGTGTTGGGTAAAAGATTTATCAAGTTAAGGCTTGAATTGTGGCTATTAAAAATTAGGCAATAGGCTCAAGTTGGCTAACTAGGGATTTCAATATCATCATTAGGTAAGCAAAAGGCTTGAAGGGCTAATAAAATGGCCTTTGATCATTTTCACACCGCATACAACATGTGACCTTGACGGAGATACGAGCAAGTTCTAGAATTCTAACAACATGAATGATACACTCAAATTAACAACAAGACTGCATATGATGAAAGCAGTAAAGGCTCAAAAGCTCACAGGCTTGCAAATACGTAATTCAAAGCATCAAACCATGTTCTCAATATCCACATGCTCAATATCATCTATTCATGGCTCAATCAACTCATACTCAATACCCAATCAAAACAATACAAATTTTTTTTTCAAAAATATAAGCATCAAGTCTCGTCGCACATGGTCAACTCACTCCTTAAAATCTATGAAAATAATAAACGTGCTAAAACTGTAAACGTGTTTCTAATGCAAATGCAACCTAAAATGCTTTACATGCAACTATATGGAAACACACAAACAAATGCAATTTTTTTTTTTTTACACACTTCAAATCAAAATACTCACACATTTCAAATCAAAATACTAACTCTCCCCCCCAAACTTGAATGAAATTATATCGAAACAAGGGAAAAGATAGAATTTCAAGAAAGAAAAATGTGAAGTTACCATTGGGTTGCCTCCCAACAAGCGCTAGATTTACCGTCTATAGCTCGACGTATGAATTGGTGCCTCCTCAATGCATATATTAGCCGCTTTGGGTCATGGTCAAGTGCCATATTTGCCTTATTTGCACCTAATAATGCATACTTGGGGTGTCCAAGCAAGGATTTGAGTCTGGCGTAGGAATATCTTGATCCCGTTTACGTGTATGTTGTTCGTTTGCATATGTATGATCGTATTTTTCTCGTTCGGAACAACTTTCTTATAATATCTCGCACGAACCGCTCATTCGTACACGCTTGGTTGTGTGTTCCTTGTCCCGTTTTTGTTCCTTTTCAGCGCCACATACTATTTGATCATGCATAGACATACAATTTGTGTGTGGTTCTCGAGCTTTCTTGCTTTTCCAGGATCTTCATCTTCTCGTATTCTGCCCACTCATTTGATGAATGGCACTAGATTGTTCCTTCGAGTTGGCTTGATGGTGCTTAAAAATCGCTCTTTTGATGTTGCCCACCAACAATTGTAACTAATTGGCCCATTTGAGTCTCGAGATTTTTCAATTGTGAATCCATAGTATTGGCGGTGTGTCAATTGCAACTTCATCTTGTCCATCTTTGCTTCGTTTTTGGTAAGGCTATTTCCCATTTCCTCATGAATAAATTTATTTGACTCATAAATGAAGTCGTTTGATTCATGAATGAAATGAGGCGTCTTCCAAAGATGGTTTCGCCTCTTCCATCCGAACGGGTGCACCTATACCAATTCAAAGAAACAAATCAAGCATTGTAGAAGTAGAATTTACAAAAGAAAAATGAAAAAAATAAAAAAATGTCTAAATTAAGAATAATTCTATCTATCGCAATATTAGCACCAAAAATTGTATTAGTCCCGAAGAACGGCGCCAAAACTTGTTCGCCTTATTTTTAGCTTCACCGCAAGTGTACGGGTGTAGTTTATAGAATAGGGTAAGCAAGGTCGTATCCACGGAGACTAATAAATTAATGCGCTAAGTATTGAACTAAGATAACCTTATTTTTATTTAGGCGATTAAAATTGATGAATGATTGTTGTGGAAGAAAAGACAAGAATAACCACAAAAACACAAGATGAAAATAATAGTGGAATTATCAAGGAAATGAAATGGATTCCCCAGGTTATGGTTTTAATTAATATTCCTCTTGTTTTACGATTTAATCAAAGCCAAAGTTATTATCAATACACCTATAAGACGATCACAACGGTATTTTATCCTCCATCTCGAGATGTATATAAAGTGTAGATTGAAATATCTATGCTAGTATCTCTACTCAACATAAGATACACAACTCCCAAATGCACAAAAGATCAAATATCCTCACAAATATTCACAAACCTCTCGATTATGTAAATATTCATGTCAAGTACTCAAGATCTAATATTGAAACTCATCTCTCGAATTATGAATCAATATATCAAACATGTTAAATCATTGGCCAAATGATAAAACAAGAATAAGAACAAAGTACTCAAATAGGCTTCAAGACAATAACTTCAATTAAGATTAAAACAATCAACAAGAGTTCAATTAATCTACTTCCAAAACCCGAAATCACAAGAAATTTAGCTACCCATTATAAATAAACAACTCATAGACAAATTGTTCATCTTCATAAGAAACTAAAATGAAAGATTAAAGCACAAAGAATGAGAAAACTTAGGAAATGGATAATCTCTCGATTAATCTTCAATCCTCAAGCTCGATTTGACCCGATTCTTCCTTGGTTCTTCCTTGATGAAGTTGATGTATTTCTTGTGTTCTTGGGTGTATTCCCAGCCTTTCCTTCATGCCCTAGCTCAAGCCTCCCATGTATGTATTTATAGCCCCTCAAAAGTTCAAGAAATAGGTGGAAGAACTTAGGAATTTCCGTCCAGGGCGCTGCGGCAAGCCGGGGACGACGCGGCGCCCCGGGACGTGAATTTTGGAGTGATTTTGTTTGTCTTGGCGCCGCAGCGCCCGCCTGAGTTTTTCACCCACCAAATGTTGGAATTTGCTTTTGAGCCCTTCTTCAAAGTTGTAGCCCTATCTCTTAGCTTTCCATAGCCACTTGAATCATCTCAATATCAATTTTGTAGAGAGAGTTATGGCCAAAATACGAAACACTGCCAGTGATGGAAATTTCGACGCGCGTTTGGACGCTTTCTTCAAATCAATCTCTCTTTTGTTTGCTCGTTTGTACTTCTTTTGATACACGATTCATTACTATGACTATAAACTCAATATAATTGGCTCTCAACATGGCTTGGCTACTCAAATGACTCAAAATACTCAAAAACAACACAAAACTCAAGTCTTGGAAGCCCAAATTAATGGTATAAAACCAAGTGAACATGCGATCCCATCAAATATGGTTATAAAAAGTTAAACTATTCCAAAAGGACAAAATCACTATACCCTTAATTGGCTTAAAAAGGGAAAAATTACCTAAAATACTGAAACATTCCAAATCATCCCAAAAATTAAATCAACAAATGTCGAAGTGTCCTACGATCTCACCTAAAGGGATCGGTCTCATTTAAACCAATCTCCATATATTCATATAATTATGCATTTTCCACGGCATTCTAGACTTTCTATCCTTGCAAGTTGCAACCTCACTTTCATGAGCCTGGTCCAACATAGATAGAAGAAACATATGCCCATCACATAATTGGCTCACTTCATTACAATATGACGATGTTTTGAGAACTGATAGTTTTATCTACTACTCAATATATTTTTTTCAAAAAAAAAATAAAATAAAATTTGCATATTGCAATTGTTTGGGGAAAGGTATAATCAGGGACACGCATCCATAAATTTCTTACAGTAGGGGCGCACAATAAGCTAAATTATAAATTATATCAAAAATACTTAATGGAGGCACATTTTAACGTAATTAACATGTTGTTGTTTTTTTTCAAAATTTATATCATATATACATGTTATATAACACCAATCCATTAACACTTTTTTTTAATAATATTATATAATACTTTTTTAATTTATTTGCAATATTATAATGTTATTATTGTTGTAATATTGTTAATATTTTATAAAATATAACTTTAGGAATAATATTATATAAACAATAAATAACAAAAAAACACAAAGAATTATTTTTTATGGGGGCACGTGCCCCATAATGGGGCTTTAGCTCCGTCATTGGGTATAAATTATAATATGTTCTAGGATGATCAGAAGGTGAGATTCGAACCTAGATCTGCTCGTCTTGTAACACACATTTTGACGACATGGGTTGTATTTGAATCTCTAGATACGACGCATATGGTCAAATACATATACACACAAATGATTAATTATATATATATAATGAGAGCAAATTAAAATAATTTTGAAAAAAAAAACGTCACATAATTAGTTGTACGTGCTAAATGCTAATATATAGTTATAAGATGGTGTCATCAAATGTTGAGGATCTTAGAATGGACATCCAAGAAGGCGAAGGGGCAAATAGACCACACATCAAGAGTCAAGATGATTAAAATAATGATGAAAGAACAGCCGAAAACAAAAACGAAATAAAAAAATGATGAAAGAACAAGCCTGAATATGTGGAATAAACCTCGTGACAGTTTCATTTTGATACGTGGCACCTGATTATTGCGACACATTTTAAGGTTTAATGATATCATAGGTTTCCAAGGTGGTAGGAAGTTCTCTGTGGGCAAATGAAATTTTAATTAGGAGTAAAATGAGGTGGGTTATACCCAGAAGACAAGGTGGTTGTTAGGATATATATGCTATGTTATAAGCTGATCATCAAATCCAGTGTAATATTATGGGCACGATATGGCTGCGTCTCCAATTCTTAGTTTTCAATTAAAGCTCCTCCTAAGTCATGCATGTGGTTCGATCTACATCAAATGTGTTCAAGAAATACTAAGACTGGCTGACAGCAGTGCAGACGGATTAGAATGGGTATAGGTTGAATTAGGCGAAACCTAAACAAAAGAAAAATGTACGTAAACAGCAAGAGGATCCTAGTGCTTAGATGGTGATTAGGTGGGACTATTTAAAACAAGAATCTACATTTCATAGCTCTTACATCGTTCTCTTGTTATTAAAGTACGTTCAATGATCAATCCGGTTTTATATTTTCTAATGTCAGTGTTTTCATCCATTGTTCTAAAATTCCCGACTAACCCCACCTAGTTCTTTCGCCTAGGTTTCCTTTAGCCCGCCTATCTTTTTCTTTCGATTAGGCATCGCCTAGTCCTAGCGATATGTCTCGATCTGTCACCGCTTAGCGCTTAAAGCTTTTTAGAATACTCGATTCATCAAATGGTTTTAATACATGATCCTACAAATGTTACGTGTACAACATTGTACGTGTCTAGTGCACGTGATGTTCATCGATATATTAAAGTAACATACATGAAACACCACAAAAACAGGAAACCGAATTGCACAGTGATAACCTATTTATACAGGTGGTGAGAAGGATTACACATAAGTAGTATAGCACTCCAATATAAAATCATATAATAAAAACAATGTAAAAAAAACTAATTATTTTAATTATTGTGATCTTACAATTATTTCAAAGATTGATTTGGAATCTTGTAATAGTTTTTCAACAATTTTAATGCTAGTAAAGTATAAAATCTTAACATTTTTATTCTCGTTGATGCTATTCAATCCTATGAAAGAAATTGATTAAATTATTTGTTTAGAATTTAAAATATAATCAAATTAATTAATCAACAACAATAATATATAGATGACAGCTTTCCAGGAAACCAACAGCGCCTTATTGTCTGTGAAAATATAACAAATCGTAGGGACACTTGGCCAACGTGTGTGATTAAAAAATAAAAGGGAGAATTCTTTTTCTATTTTTTTTTTTTTTTTTTTTTAACTCGCCTGCGCCACGCTGACTATCGCCGAGACAACACTCGACTCCTCATTGCCGCCAAGGTAAACCGCGGGATGTGCACGACTGGCGGTGTTCGACGGGTCTGGTCGGACGTACAACCAGATCCTCCTGGTAAAGAGAACAATTATGTTCGACCCCCAATCTACTAATAACGATCTCTCCCGAATCGAACCCACACGGATGCTTTCGAGTCAAGAGTTCCCACCAAATCTTCACCGGCTCGCATATGCCCTGGAGCAATTTGATGGAGAAGTGATATGAACCCTCGACCTCCACCCCACAAACAATTTGATGGAGCGAGGATTTGAACCCCGACCTCCATCCCACAATCACTTGTGGTGGCCTGCTAAGCCACTGGTTGGAGAATTCTTTTTCTAGCCATTATGGAAAGTGGAACTACTTTTCTACCCAATTTTATAAAAACAATTTTTCTACCCACAATGATCTAACTACCCTTACTAACGGGTGGATACTTATGGCACGATCGGGCCGTCCATATGTGCGACCCTATCGCACTCGCTCGTTGAGGGTACTATTGGGCGCCCATATGTGTAGCCCTATCGCACCTCGTTCAAAGGGATACTATCGAGCCGTCCCATATGCGCACTATCAACCGAATGCACACCGAAAAAAAATTATGGCGGACTGGGTACGATGCGATCGTGTCCTGGAACTAGGGTACCCTGGTGTTTTTTGGGTGCGATCGTACTTCGATTAAATATCAACATGGCACGATAGTACCATGTTGAGAGCCCGATAGTGCCACGTTAAATTTTCGATTCTAAATTTTTTTCTAGTTCACGAAAATCAAGCGAATTTTCTATCTTTATACATAAATATTTGCGAAAAGTAATATATTGTCTTGGTTCAAAATGTGTCTTCAATCGTTTCTTGTAGCTTCAAAAATCAAAAATACAAGTCTTCAATCGTCTTCAATTTGTGGAAGGAAGAAAATTTGAAAATAAGTGAGGGATGAAGTTTGTTTTACTTTAAGCAAGAAAGAGAGAGAGTTGAGGGCAATTTTGACTTTTCCATGTAAAAGTGGGTAGAATAGTTGTTTTTATAAAAGTTGGTCAAGAAAGTGTTTTCTTAAACCCAAATGGTTAAAAATATACATTTTCTCAAAATAAAAAACACCTTATCTTATTTCATTCTCTTAGACCAAAAAAGAAACATTCCTCACTGTTTTAGTTGTTGATAGTTTGAATTTATTAAAAAAGTGATCCATTGTGTAATATTCCTTAAAAATCAAGAACAAATCAAATAAGAGATTCTTAATTACTTGAATAGTCATAGTTAATATTAATTCGGTAAAAAATGATTTAAGCAAAAAATTGTAAGTATCAGCCTCAATATGTGATTAAGCCCAGCCCAACAACATGCCCTTAAAAGCTTCTGGAGGTCCATCTTTAATTTGAGAAAAGATTCATTTATAATGATTTTTTATTCTTCGATGGATCTTTTGTTTATCCTTAAGTAAAGAGATAGTGAGCAAAGTATCAGCTTATCTCTTTATATAGGGGAAGATATGTCACTTGTGAGGTGTCTTATATTGACTTATTAGGGGAAAAGAGCTTTGTTTAGAAGCCAAATGAGCTACTCCTCATATCACCAATTGGTTTTAGGATGAAACCTCACTTGGTGGTTTGGGCTCTCCCTCTCGTATTGGGTACACTTCATGTGTAGGACTGTATCAAGTCCCCCCAAATTTAAGATGGTACTACCGGAAGATGCCTCATGCTCGGGCCGAGTGGGCCGTCCATATGACGATGGAGCATGGAGGAGCATGGAAGATTTTGTGATGATAATTAATTTTGTGATGATTAATGAATTGACGAGACCCCATGCTCGGGTCGGGTGGGCCGTCGATATGACGATGGGGCATGGAGGATTCTATGATGATGATTAATGAATTGACAAATTGGTTTTATGATGGAATCTCACTTGGTGGTTTGGGTTCCCCCTTTTATATTTGCTATACTTTATGTGTGGGACCATACTAAGTCCCAAAAAATTAACAGGACAAAAAATTTGAAAAAAAAGGAATTTCGAAATATGACAAAAAGAGGTGTCTGATAAAGACATTTATATATATATACACACAGAAACAGACAAATTTAAAAAAAAAAATAACTCAAAAAAAAAAACTCATATAGCCAGAGTATATGATGCATATGTGAAAAGCTCAAAATAGAATATCGATGATTTGTGATGGAGATATGCTATTGCGTAACATTAAGAGATTACCATCTCGTGATTCAGATTTCATGTTTCACTTCTTGTTCTATCATCTGGATGACTGACATGTGTGAATGTATTAAAACAATTAACATCTCATAGTTATTTAAATGACATTAACATATGTTATTCACCCGCTTAAGTGGACAAAAAGTTTGGTCCCATCTAGTCCACGTAAAAAAAGTTTCTAGAATGTAGTTGTTCTTAATTGTATTTGGTTATTTAAATGACATATAACACATGTTATTCATCCTAACAAAAAATTTAGTCCCATTTAGTCCACATAAAAAGTTTTCTAGAATGGAGCTATTCTTGATTGTACTCCAAATATATATATTTTTTTTTTGATAGCGGGAACCCATGCACCGCTACTTCTTTGAATCAAGACTGGATAAACCCTACGACGTACTAGCCCGCAAACTACGCCAACCGGGTAAACCACACTAGGCAAGCCCTCGCGTGACAGCCAACCAAGAAAGTGTTGGTAGGGAATCCGAACTCGCGACCTTTCGTGGCCCGCGCCATGTCACCTACTCCACTCTTTCCCTACTACCTCATGCGGGTTACTCCAAATATATATAGACTTTGAATACGTCCCAAATTGAAGTTTGAACACAATATATACAAAAGATATATGTGTGTATATATATCTAACCATTATTACTATTGCCTTACTCCCACCACTACCACACAATTATTTCAACAATAAACCAACTCCCCAAACTCAGTCACCATCAATATGAGGGACATTTCGTGTTTTCTCCACCATGAAACAAAACAAAAACTAAAAATTTATTGGTGCCTTAAAACATACATTTTATAGACTATAGTTGACCTTAACCCATTTAGTTTCCTTTTTCCATAAAAGTAAAACCAAATTAACCAATTAGTGGAGGCTCCAGTTATGATGTTTATTTATTTTTTCAGAAAAGAAGAGGATATAATCAATTGTGGAAAAATGGTCGGAAAGACATTCAGTTACTCGACTTATATATTATGGTCGCATGGGCTAAAAATTTCTACCCTAAAATGGAAATTATGATCATGAACAGATTTAAGCACCTTCAAATTTTACAGTAACTACATAATAAAAAATATTATTTTATCCTAAATATAAATAATACCGACCAATTACATACAAATCACCAACAATTTTTAAATTTACCGACATAAATATTGTAGGTATTTACCAACTATTTTGAATTTTGTTGGTAAATATTTACCTATAATAATTTTATATACACTTTATATTTGTTTTATACTTCACTACATAAAAATTTGCAGTAAAATTGATTTTTTCTTGTAGTGTGTTCCTTCAAAAAAATAATTAAAACATTTATCTATAATGCCAAATTAAATATTTAAAAAATTAAAATAAAAAATGTTAATTGGATTTTGAGTCATAATTTTTTAATTAATAATTAAAAGAAGACATTTTCAGTAGTACTATTTGTGATGCTAATCTACGTTGGTTTGGTATATATTAGTTAGGGGTGTGCACGGTCCGGGGCGGTTCGGAGATTCATAAATCTCGGAACCGTCCCGGTTCGAGATTTAAAAATCAATCTCCGTAATCAAACCATAGAGAAAAATCTCGACAACCGCATCGAAAATTCGATGCACGGTTCGACGGGATCTCGCCTAACGGGACGTGACGGGGCGGTTCGGGGCGATGCGGGGACGGAACGATGAAACGGAGATTAATCAAAAGTAAAAACACAAAATAAGAAAAAATATAAAAATGAATGTAAAAATCACCAAATAATTGTAGTCCATTCCTTTTTTACTGCAATCTCAAGATTAATACTACAATCATAAATGGCAACACAATCTCAAATTATAAATTCATAATAAATAATACAATCCCAACTAGAATTATATAAAAAATATGTGTTCTAATAACACATATACTTTTACATAACTCCATCCCTGAAACATCAGCTCCATCACTCCATCAGTGAAACATCATCAATCCATCATTCATTAACCATTAATTATTTGATTGATTGCAATTCAATTCTGCCAATACCAAAATAAAATTAACCATTGAATAATTTATGTCGAAAATTTTGTAAATCTAAAGCTGATGGTTTTTTAATTTACTATGGATCATTGATGTGTAATTATTGTATTTCGGATGTACAAAACTTTTAAAAGTATAACATATAAGTATTGACAATAACGAAATTTAATATACATGTTGATGTTATGTTTTATTAAAACGTAGCAAATAATGAGAATAATTAATCTCCTTAATTATTTTCATTAATTCTCCTATAAAGAACTCAATTTTCAGTCATGGTCAATTATATATTGTTGTTTCACGAGTCATGTATCGTAAGAGTTTGAAAAATATTAGTTTGTGAAGACGGTAAAATAAAATCAAAATGCAGATTTAATAATTTTGTGTATAAAAAGTATTCCAAAATTTATAATTTTGAAATGTAGTTAACTTGATTTGTTAGGAGTTGTATTTTACTTTTTTGTATTCATTAATATTGTAACTCTTATATGCATGCAATTTACGTGCCTTGATGGAACACGCCTCTGCATTGCACGGGCAAAAGACTAGTTTAATGATATAAATTCTTAGAAACTTAATATAATAATTAATTAATCATATCAGATAATTTTCTAGGTTAATTAAATGTGGGGTACCACAATATCAAAATATAAATAAGATAAAAATAATATATATGTATGTATTAAAAAATTCTTAAAAATCGGTTCTATCTTCGGATCTTCGGTTCGGTACGGAACGGTACGGTTCGGTACGGTTCTCGGTACGGATATTTTAAAAATCTCCAGAACCGTACCAGAAAATTTTTCGGGACGGTTCGGTTCGGAGAAAGTCAAAAAGTCAACGGAGATTTTCGGTTCGGATATTTTTCGGTTCGGGTATCGGTTCGATTGATTCGTGTCTCCCAGTGCTGTAAATTTAATATTAGTATTTGACCGACCACGGGCTGGCCACACTTTAGACAAAACCTTTAAGTTTGGGCATTTTTAATGGCCACTACCCTTTAAATTAATATATTATATTTTATAATATATTATATAAAATGATATATAATGGACTATGTTTCTTCAGTTAGTTTTACTTATCCCTAACGGCCAAGCAAAAGGCACGTACACATTTATCCAATTAAGGTGGAAAAAGTGTTATGCGCCATTCCCCATTGCTTCTCTCTCTTCGATCATGTTTTGAGCTGCAGTTTATAATGCATATTAATATATATAAACAAAAAATATTAAGGATAGGATAGCATAATTTGCAATTAATAAATAAACCAAGCTAAAGTCTAACAGCACCCACAGGTGGATAGTTACTTAAAATATTTGACACCTGAAAAGGTTAAGGGTTATTTTATTTTGAAATGTGATGCAATATATTTAGTGGATATATATGGTCATTAAGATTAGGACAAATTGTTTATTATACTTAGTTTTAAATTTATTAAATATATAAGAACAATTATATCAAGGTATTATATGTTGATAATAAATACTTATAAATGAAACTACTATACATGGTTAGTTATTTTTACATCAATGAGGTTTAAATTACAAGAATTACCCTTGGGTCGAGCCCAAGTAAAAATGTTAGAAATATTTAATTTGGACTGATATATGTTAATTAAATGTGCATAATTATCTTAAGATATAATTCGATTAAAGTGATCTACTAAAATTTTAATTTTGTATTAAAAGTGTATCAAATTGTCATGAAATTAAATGTGTAGATACTATATGGAGATTTTCTATTTGTTGAATGACCAAATAGAAAATAAAAGTGATAATTATCCATTAAAGAGGTTATGGTTATGTATGGAATTGTTTTCAAATTCAATTTTCCAATTTCCAACTATTACGAAAAATAAATTTATGTTTGTTTAAAAAGTTCTCAATAGAAATTATTTAAGGCCTAGTTTGTTTATGTTTCCAATAACCTATTTCCAATTTCCAACTATTCATAAACTGGAATCATGTTTGTTTATAAATTTTCCAATGGAAATCATCATTTTCACATTCCATTTTTCACATAAAACTACATCTTAAACCTATAATTTCAATTCTCAACCCTATACACTATTATACATCATTCATCAATCATTATTCTCATCTTTTAATCCAATTATACACATGGAACCCACCATTACCAACTCTATCCACTTAAAATATTATTGTTTTTTAATTATTTATATCTAATGGGACCCACTAGCCTATAATCTAACAAATATAATATTATATATTCAATTAAAATATTCAACCACTATCAACTTTTCAAATTATTATATACATAAAATAATAATTCAAAACTACTCAACCAAACACAATCTCATTTCCAAACCCACATAAAACTCATTTTCATTCACTCATCCAAACATATTTTTAATTTTCACACGAAAACCATTAAATTCTCAAAATTCAATTTCCAAAACTAAAACTAGAAATGGTCCATGGAAACATAACCATACAAGGCCTTTGTCATTTCCGGTTTTCATTTTTGATGGAAAGATTCTTTTGAAAATACAACCAAACAAGTTTTCACCACAATCACGCAAATCAGTATATGAAATATACTACAATCACGCAAAACGATGTCAAAAATACACAATCACGCAAATCTATGTAAAAAAATACTATAACCAAACATATTTTTATTTTTAAACGAGAATTCGGACAACAAACCAAACATATTCTCACATCTCACACGAAAACCAATAAAATTTGAAAATTCATTTTCTAACACTAGAAACCGAAAATTGGGCTTGGAAACACATCCATACATCCCCTATGATCTCCAAACGACGATTCTTAACTTTTTTATTCTCTCTGAGAATGTGTTATAGTATTGCGAGAGAAAACCCATAAGCGAGAACCATTTGTTTTATTAGATTATTGATTCAACTATGGATTCAAGACGCTTTTGTATCCAAGGTTAATCACTTTCTATTCTCGAATTTTCATTGTAAATCTGTTGAAGCTTGCTTTGGAATTCTTCGTGAATTATGATTTTATTTCTAACACAAAAATTCAGCTTATCTTTCAAAATTACAAATACCGTTCTGATATTACAATTCCCATGGGGTTTGTATTGTATTTTTAACACTTGATGATGTAATTAGTGAATAGAAGCAAATATTAATGGACATTTATAATATTGAAAGATAGAGAAATTTTGTGTATATAAATTTTGTCTAGTACAAATCTCGGAAGGGGAGGAGAGTGGTGTAAACCGAATCACGTACTTTTGGTCCACCATGAGAGTCTTAACCACCTGACTACTATCCGATTCCCATAAATTTTGTATAATTAGAATAAACATAGGATTAACTTTTTTTATTATTAACCATAATTTATTTGAACAATTATTGTGAGTTCCACTTGCAAATGCTCCAAGTGAGTGTGGAAGAGCATTATATTATATATATTTAAATGGCTTGGTCCCGAGATGTATGGAGTGTGACGAACAACATGATGCATTCTCCTATTAATTGTGAGTCCAACTTTGGACACGTCTATATGTTAAAACGAACATCATTATCATATTGGAATGTAATAATGTTAGTTATACGCGTTATCTATCAAACATACACTAGTCAATAAAATTTCACTCAACTAGTGGAAGTCAAAATTTAAAATTTCGGTCGCTGACAAAAAATATATAAACAAAGTTTCTTTAATTGTTTTGTAAACATTTGAATTTAATTAATATCTTAATATATAATCAATTGATAAATTTTCCATCATTAACCTAACAAACATACATATGATTACAAGCACATGCATGGTTACAATATAATATGAGCAATGTTCGTTCCATAGAGTGTAATTAACATAAATCCAAATACTATAATTATGAATTGAATGTGTGTATCTTAAAGTGTATCATCTTAATTTAAAGCTTGCAATGGGTGGCCTGAGCCCATCGGGCTTTTGGAAAATTTTGGGATGGGTCATTCTAGTTTTATCGGTCTAGAAAAATAGTTGGCATGGCCCATCCATCCCATATTTGGATTTGGTGTAAAAAAATCGGATCGACCCGACTTTTTTTTGGGCCTAAAAACATGGCCCGATCTAGAACCAAACCTCGAATCGATCGGTCGGTCGGCCCACGGACCGTGCTTGGTTTTGCCACCTCTACATCTTATGCACTAGTGGAGATAGGGCGGCCACACCGAGTCTCGACCCCGTCTTGTCTTAGGTCCATGCTCTGTTTATAAGAAATTAACAAAAATAAATTAGTATTTATATGTTTTTTTAGTTTTTTTAATTAAATTAACATATTTTTATTTGTTGGTTCCGTTATAGATCTTATATAATTAAACGATTCATAATCTTATTTTACAATGTCTTTTATTTCAAAGAGATTTCTGTGAGGTGTGATCATACGTTTAGCATATTTAGACAAATATCATTTTTACACTAAAATCACACTTTTTGCATTAAAATTATCACGGTCTCACGGTCTTTTACCGTCTCACGTAAATTTTTGCATTGTTATTTTTACATGCATGTGCTTGCAAAAGCAATACATATGTAAATCTTTTCCTTTTTTATGTATTTATTTAGGTCAAACCTATGTAGTAATCGGCGGATCTATGAGTTGCTAGACGGGCTCAAGCCCAAAGTGCATATTTTCATTAAATTCCTTTTTAATACTACAATTTATATGTTATTCATAATTAGCCCACCCCAAAATTCAACTAAAAACTCAAGTCCACCTCAAAATTTAAATTCATTTTAAAAATCAAGAATAAAGAACTTAAAACTTTTGTGTTATCATGATGGCTTTGATGATATAATTTAATATATTTTTGATCTCTATACACTATTTTTTTGGTCCTTAATTTATAATTAGTATACTTATCATGTCATTACTTTTATTATTTTAAAATGTACTTAACTATTTGTATTGATAATTTATGAGAATATGTATTCTAAGGTCAAATATATTTAAAAAAATCATATGTTTATAGGCCCGAACGATTTGTCTCCCTAAATGTCATTATCGGATATGGAAATGGAAAATTATCTATTTTTAAAAATAAAAAGTTATCTATTTTTTAGCCCTTTTTATATTTAATTATTGGCTTCTTGTTGTTTTGTGAAGAAAACAAATAATATTGAGAATATGATATGTGCATTTGATTGCTAATATAAAAATATCACTATGTTTTTTCTCCAAGAAAGTAGTTTATATTCTTTATTGAGAAATAATATAGTATTGTAATTATTTATTATATATATAATATATTTTCTATATATATATATATATGTATATATATGTATATATATAATATTTTAGAAAAAATTTACTTATTACCTCACCCTACTACTAATTCCCGGATCCGCCACCTGGTTGTAATAAGTAAACACATATATGCGGGGACCTGGGCGCCGCTATGAAATTAAGTTCCTGGAATTTCGGCGATGAGTAAGGTAATAAAAGAAACACCTGCATCAAACATATGACGGCCACTGTCGGACTCATAACCCACCCAACAATTTATTTAAATTAAAATAATTATATAACTCGACTCTGTCACCTTTTTGGATAGATTTATTGGAATTGGAGTCCCTTTCCAATATTTTGTTGACGGTTTTGGGCCATGCTTCCACGCGGACTTCACGTGAACTTCATGCCATCTAAGAGTTTACTTTCTGGGTTTTTTGGACTCAATTTAAAATCCTTTTTGAAATTCAGTACCAAATCCTCAAAATCTGGGATTATTTGGTTTTGCTTAATTTGTTCTTTTCCTTCTTATGTCCTTTTCTCTTAAATGGTATTTAGAGGGTGCTTGTCTAGGCTTATTCAAAAAAAAAAAAATTATAAGCTTCTATGACTTATAGTTGTTTTAAGAGTTTATAAGATCTGGGATTTTACTTTGAAAATAATTTGTATAATTATTTAAATAAAATAAAATAGTGGAACTTGTTAGAGCTGACACAAAATACAGTCTGACCCGACCAGCCTGAGGTTTGGGCTGGACTGGACTGTGTTTTATAGACTCCATAAATCTCGGGCCTATTTAAAACATAAGTAAAAAATGATTTTAGTGATGGCACGATCAGTCTGAGCTAGCCCAATCTAGCATTTTGCCAGCGGTAGACTTATATAATTTTAGTGATGGCAATTTTGTAATTAAATGAACAAACCAAAAAGGTTGTTAAAACACGATATTATTTTGAAAATAAGTTGGGATATCTCATTTTTAAAAATATCTTATAAGCTCTAAAAAACTTAATTTTGGAAGATGATAAGATTTCAAATATTTTATGAAATGTTTTGAAAAACTTATAAACTCATCCAAACAATATAAGGAGGAAGAGAAAATTAAAGACGAAAACCAGTAACCGACCCTTAAAGTATGAAGAATATGTTGACAATTAAGTTTAATTAATGACTTCAAATCCTATAATCCTCCTCTATCACCATAGCGGAAATAGAAAAAAAAAAAAAAAAACAGAGTTGTTTTTTGGAACTCAATTATTTAAGTTACTTTATATATATATTTTTTAAATCAAGTTACTTTATATTAAAATCCCGAAAGGTAAAGGGCCAAGAATCAACATTTGCAGTCGAATCAGCAGTTTAGAATTATTGCATGGGAGACCAAGTGTCATAGTAAAACTTAAGAATCGTGGAACTCCATTTGTCAAAATGAAAAAATAAATAAAAAAATGCTACTTTTAGGTCCATGTCACTTGTGCTTTTTCAACACCGATTTTTTGAACAGCCTTCGATATAGTCAAGTATCGATTTTAGGGGTACATTCGCTTCACCTTTTATTTGGGGAAAATTATTGATAAAAAATATTTTAAAATAGTTTTTTTAGAATATTAGGTGAAAATGTAAAGATGATATAGTTGATCTGATGGATTTTCTAATAAATATTGAAGCCAAATATGTTCTAATTAAATGGTGATTGATGTCTTAAAAATAAAAGGTTGGGTAACTAGTTTAATTGTAAAGTGTAAGTATAATGATGGTGGTTGATGCAATTTGTTTGTAGTAAAATGATGATTAAATGTAACTGAGTTGCCATGTTTGGATAACACTTTTATTTCAAATGAATAGCTTATCGTTCTTTCTTTCAAAAGTCGGATCACTTCAAATTAAAGAATCGATAAGTCGGTCTAACTTTTTCTCTCAAGAACTAGAATCTTGAATGGTAACTAATCTGCAACACACCGAGAGCTTTTATAATTGAAATGATGGCCCTCATGAGCTTAGTGTAATACTGGTGGGTCGCTTGAGATGTAATAGACCTCGTTGGCTTGTAAATAGTAAATTAAGTCTCATGGGCGCTTAACAATGATTTGAACCTCATTGCCAATTAAAGTTATTTAGACTCACAACGAATATTCGTTGATCAATAATTAAATAATAACATAATTAAATAAAAATATATAATTACGATTTTACCCAAACACTTATAAAAGTTTTTATAAACAAACACTCACTAGACTTTTTCTTGTGCGTCTCATAGATAATGTATTGAGTGCCCCTGGCAAGATCAGAAGCATCTTTTGTAAAAGTTATGGCTAATATTGAATCTCCGGCAAATTAAAATCGTGTGTACGACCGAGTCTGACTCATTTTTCTTTCCTTATTAATGTCGCCAAAGTGCGCGGTCGACATTAAATCAAGGTGGAAACGTTAGTCCAAAAGCACGCTTCTTATGACCCCACTTCTCTAGTCAGTTAGGGGTGATCGCGTGCGGTTTGGGCGGTTTTTTAATATTTTCAAATCGAATTCTAAGTGCGGTTCGGCCACAAGTTTGATTTCAAGTCGCGGTTTTTTAGAATAAAACAAACATGCGGTTTTCAACGATTTTGGCGGTTTCGGTCGGTTTTGCGGTTTTAACGTACAATAAGTGAATATTATATAGAACAATCAAAATGAGCAAAAACAACTTATCAATTCGATAATTAAAAAGTTAAGAATATGTTGTAATTGCCTAAATTGAATATTATAACAACTTCAATAACATATAATAGTTGAATCTAATAGAAATATGGAGTTTTTGCAATCACTAAAAAAAGTATTTCTTATATTTTGGCCTTAAAAAACATTTTTTAGTGTTTTCAAGTATCAACTTTTGCTTCCTACAGTTCTCGTTCATTTAGTCATAATCTAAAAGCTTAATCTAAAAGTAAGGAGAGGGGTGCTTTAAATTTCCGTTTATGCTCTAGTTTAATTTTTACAAACAAATAAGCACCTCTACAAAGTTTTCATCGAACAATAAATTGACTAATATGCTCTCCCATAACTTCAATATTTCAATCTCCAATCTGCATCCATAACAAAAAATGAAGGCTTTGATGTTTAAACTATTGAGTAAATTGACTAATATACCTATAATACACAAGTGAAAATAATTAAATATGACAATACATAATTATACACAAATATACTATAAATTTAGAGAAATGTAATGACATATATAGAAAATATAATATATATATATATATATATATGTAGTATTCTACTTGCGGTGCGGTTGGTGCGGTTCGAGACTTCAAATTGTAATTGCACCATCTTATGCGGTGCGGTTTAAACTAAAAATATTAATCGCGTTTTTCCAATAATTAAGCAATTGCGGTGTGGTGCGGTTTGGTTCGGTCGGTTTTTGCGGTTTTCGGTTTTTGTTGATCGGCCTAGTCGGTTCCTAAACAATGATTATTGATTAAACGTGTCACATCCATAAATTCGTGCACTAACTTAACCTTTTTTTAAACTATATTTTATTATCATTATTATTATATTTGGGAGAAAGAGGAAACCCGAATTAAAAAGAAAAGAAATATCTCGAGTTTGATTGGATATTCTTTTATTTTGGATTTTTTTCCTGTTAGAGAATAGTAATTAAATTTTGTAGGAAATAAGAGCAATAAATTTTGATAGTGTGATCGTGCATGAGATGAAAATATAATAATGAATTGAATTTGATAGGAAAAAAACATGTGAGTGGGTAAATAGTATAATTTGTGGGAAAATATGTAATAATAATTGGTGATTTAAATTTTTTTATTTTTAAAAAAAATGAGTAAAATCAAGAGACCCTAATAGGATGGACTGATACACGAAATGGACGGGCCGGATAGGAAATCCAAGAAAAATAATACAAATCATAATTATTTTTTTTTCAAAAAAATACTCACTAATTTCTCTTAAATATTTTTTTAAAGAAAAAAGATGGGTGGGTCAGGGCCCATGTTGACCCCCTAGATCCGCCAGTTGCATGCATAAAAACAAAAAGCACATATTCGGATTTTTTAAATAAAAAATCAAATCACATGTATCATCAAACTCAAGCACATCACATAGGCGAGATCGAACCCTAATGTAGAATTGATAAGCAGAAGAAAAAACGTAAAAGTGAATCAATAATACATTTTCTAATTTTTTTATAAGCAATCACATTTTAGAGTATAAAATTTTTGCTAGTGGAACGAAAATCAAATTATTTTGGTATACAATCGTTCCCTGAGCATCACTAATGGAAGGTTTTTTTTTTTTGGGGGTGGGTGGGTGGGGGTTAGGGAAAACCTATGGAGAAAACCTCACACCATTGTGGTGATGAGGTTTGAGGTTTTTAGATACAAACCTAGTTTGTAACTACAAACCAGGTTTTTTGGGAAAATTAAAAAAAAAAGGAATTATTGTGAGATGATTTTTAAGAAATGTAATTGAATTGTAGGGTCTATAAAAATATTGTAGAAGGTTTTTGATTGTGGAGAATATAATGCGGTTTTTTTTCTTTTGATGGGACGGTGACATGAAGTGTGTGATCTACAAAAAGTAGGTTTATAATTTTTACCATGGGTGATGTCCTTTAGACCTCTAATAAAATGTAAAGACATGTACAACCATCACTTTTGAGTAGTACTAACTTAGCCTGTTTTGACAACAACGTTCATGTTAATCAAGTGGCCCATATTTATTGCAAGAAAATCAAACAAATTTGATGCCCATGTGAAACTTGAACTTAACAAATTTCCTTGACCTTTTTGAATGAGAAAGAAAGTGAGCCAATCAAAAGATGTGGGTCTACATAATTACATTAGGTAAAATATTGTAATGAATGGGACCTAAAGAAAAATGTGCACTAATTGAAGATAACATTTACCAAAAGGATAATCACGTGACATTTACTGAGTGCTCTCTCCATCCAACTAATAAAAACAATGATAATAATTAACACAAATTAAGAAAACATAATAAATATGATTGAAATTATAATTTTTCTCATATTCTTCTTATTTTGTCTTGCACTAAATGAGCAATATTAAAAAAAATAATTTTTGTTAAAATAAATAGGGGTATTTTATTGTATTCTTGTGTAATTAATATTCCAATTAAAAAAATAAGCCTATAATTAGGACGAACGAAAAAAAAAGACATATTTTCGTAGAACGGAGGAGTATACACCAAATGGATAGTGTATAAAATTGGGAATTGGAAATACATTCAAGTATCAAAGTAGCATCAAAGTATGCTACGACCACTTTGCAAAGTTCATTATATTCCAATCATTTAATTTGTTATTATTACATATTATGTATATTATAGATAACAATATTTATCTATATTTACGAATGTATCAATAAAATATTATTCAAGATGTTATATTATGTTATAACCAAAAATTCCAAGTGTCAAATATATCCTTAATGTATAAATTCTCTTTGTAATGAGCATGAAATAAAGTACATTACAAACCCCAATAAATCGATTTTCTCCAATTCTTCTTCTTTTTTTTTTTTTTTTTAATTTTTTAATTTTTCAAAGTTTCATCCTTTTAATTTCCTCCAAGAGAGTGGCGGTGATGCCAGAGTTGGTCCATTTATTCCAATCCAACTCTCTTAACTCTGGATCCTAACTTCACTTTTAATAAGACAAACGTTGCCGATTCTGAATGCCACATTTTAATTTTAATGATCTTGGGAATTTATGAACTCCAAAAAGACCACTTAGGTGTCAGCTTTTTGCAACAAAAATGAAAAGTTGAAAACAGAATTTATATAATTTTATATTGTTATCATTCTCAATGGACTGAGAGTAGAAATACAATGAACTTTTTAAAATCAGAATATTTTACTTCATGAAAGAGAGCCTTAAAAGTGATGATATGTTTGATATAGACAGTAGAGATGTAAAAAATCAATTCCAGTCACATATAGTATCCCCTAAATTGGAATTTTAGTCTTGTAGCTATTTATAGATAATTGGCAATAATAATTATGTACATATCACAATTTGCAGAAAAAAGTTATCTAACTTTCAAAAAACTTTCGATTTCAGTCGTTTGTTTGTTGGAAGTTGGAAAAATTACCGAGAAAATCTACATGTCGATGTTTCCAACCAAATGCACTGATGTGGAAACTAGTCTCGCTTATATGTGTTGGGAAAAACGATCCTCATTTATTCCTAGGGATAAGCAAAAATAACTGAAAAATAAAATAACAACAAACCACAACACAAGATTTATGTGGAAACTCCAAAACCGGAGAAAAACCACGACCCGCAGAGCAATTCTACTGTATGAAAAATTTATACAATCACACAGAAATTCTCTCTCCCGACTCCCGACTCCAATACTCCCACACTATTACAAATCTTTTTCTAACTCACACATTTCTCCCAATTCTACAAAAGAATACAAGAAAGGAATTTAGAAGAATCCCGACTCCAATACTCCCACACTATTACAAATCTTTGACTAACTCACACATTTCTCCCAATTCTACAAAAGAATACAAGAAAAGAATTTAGAAGAATCAAAATACAAAGATTATAGTATATTTGATTGGTGCACTTGAAATCAAAACACATAGATTCCTTAAATAACCTTAAGGTTTCCATCACTTTTGTTTCCCAACCTATGTGGGACAAAAGCCACTTCTTCTATTTTGACACCAAAACCAACAAACTCCACATTGGCAAAATATAGGGATGGCAATGGGGGGGATGATAGGTGGTATAGGACATACCATCCCCGTTCCCGAATCCCATTTCAAATACCATCCCCGCACCATTCCCCATTTTGGCCATCCGGTACGGGGATGGGGAATCCCGTTCGGGGAACGGGTCCCCGTTTTATATTTTTAATAAAAAATAATATTTTTTTTTTACTTAAAATAGTTAATAATTAAAATAGATAATATATCATGAATCACTAGCTAATCTTATAATAACTCAACAATATAAAATACTTTAACAAATTGAGTTAAATACAATAATTTTCGAAATACAAAATTTTGTAATTTTAAAAATTAAAAATCATTATATTATAAAACACATATTTTTTAGGGTTTAATTTTACAATTTAATAAAATAAAAAATATAAACATAATTAATATTAATAATATATATGCAATATATATATATATATGTCGGTGAACGGGGACGGGGGCGGGAATCCCGTTTCATCTAATCGGGCGGGGGCGGGGGACGGGGGATGGGACGGGGGATATAAATACCATCACCGTCCCCATCCCATTTGAAAAATCGGGGAATCCCCATCCTCGCTCCCATCCCCGAATTAATCGGGGATTCTCCGTCCCAATTTATTCGGGTACCAACGGGGATGGTTCCTCGTGGGGATTTTGCCATCCCTAGCAAAATAAAAGAAGCTACATGTCTTCACCGACAATCATGATTCTCAAACCAGAAAACCATCATTCTCAAACCAAAGAACAACCTACTCCACCATATAAGTAGACCACTTAGAATAGACCATTCTAAGAATTTCATTCGGCACATGTCGAAAAACCTGCTGAAATTTATGGTGCAACTTCTAGCTCTTGGCTCTCCTAAAAGTCATTCATCATCAACATAACATCCACCACACACCCCGCATCCATACCAAGTCAATGCTTGTGTGTAAACTTGAGACCTTTTTCATGGCAACTAAACACATGCCATAAGGATGCACATTTTCTCCCTCGAGAGAAAATCTTCATCTATCACAATGTTAGCTTTTGATTCGGAGCTATTTGCCGCACCAGCTCCACCTTGACAATTGCGCTTTGTATGCCCAGGTTCTCCGCATTTCCAACAAACAACATTCTTGCAGTCTTTCTTCCTCCCTTTGCTCACTGCCACCGCCACCGAATTTTCTGTTGAAGTTCGCCCATCACTCATTAGCCTTCTCTTTTCAGAAAGAAGCTTAATTGCGACTTCAGCAAAAATTAAAGTTTCCTTCCCATACATCAAAACCGGCTTCATGTGTTCATAGGAATTGGGAAGAGACAAGATGAGCCGTAACGCCTTATCCTCATCTTCAATTTTCACTCCAATTGCTTCTAGCTTTGAGATGATGCGAGATTTTAGATCCTTCGTTCATCCGCAGTGTGTGAAACTGCTCCTTCAAGTACAACCGATTTGAAATACCCTTTGCTTGGTACAAAGCCTCAAGCTTTTCCCATAGCTCTTTAGCATTTGAAATCCCATGCACATTTGCAAGAACATTCTTAGCCAAACACAGATGTATTGTGCTTGCAGCCCTCAAATCCAGATCCTCCCAATCTTCATCACTCATACTAGTCTTCGCAGAATCTTTGTCAGATGCTCCGCTCTGATTCGCCAAAGACCATCTGACTTGGTAGAATTGCCCGAACCTGACCTTCCTTTCAGTGCCTTGTGTAATCCGGATTGTATTATCACATCTTTGACTTGTACTTGCCACAAGCCAAAGTTGATTCTTCCATCAAACTTCTCCATGTCAAACTTAATTGAATTTGAAAACTTTGACATATCCGCTTATACACCCTAACCTAATGAATACCCGCCTCTAAAATCTTTTTCGATATGGAAGATCGACAAAGCCGCAACCACAGAGCATACTAAGAAATTAAGAGACCCCGGAACCTACCTCTCAAGAAATCTTTTCTGATGTGGAAGATCGTGCAAAGTTGCAACCATAGAGCATACTCGAATTTCAAGAGACCCGACCCGGCTCTAATACCACTTGTTGGGAAAAACGATCATCATTCATTCCTAGAGACAAGCAAAAATAATCGAGAAATAAAATAACAACAAAGCAACAATATGTTCATTTTCTAAGTAGGTTTAGTTGGAAGTGTGTAGTTATAGATTTTTTCAACAAAATTTCCAACTTCTGATGACTAAAAGGACTGAAATCGAGATGTTCTGTTCCTTTTCTAAGTTAGGTGACTTTTCTGCAAAGCGTCATTTCTTAACTATTATTTCCAACCCCTTATATTAGAGACTACGATTAGTACTATTTAGCGTATAATATCGTTGAAATTTGCTTAAGTTCTTGTCGAGTCTCAAAAATTAAATTCGATTTTGATTACCTATTAAACGAATCAGATCTGAACATATTACAATCAACTCAACAATGAGTCAAGTTTAGAGTTTCAACTTTTTTATATGTAGTTTTATTATTTAATTTTTATTAGAGTCGAACTAGGCGGAACTTCAAGTTTTGTATCAATAAGAGAAAACTATGTTCTAATTTAAATCCTTAGGTATATCTAATCAAATCTAAATGACCTTTTTTAAATATTAATCTCGAATCGAGTAGTAATTAATTTAATTTATATTTAATACTAACAAAAAGATCTTTATATTTTAGAGAATCCATATGATAATTGCAAGGTTATATATTGTTTTGTGGGTCTCACCACGCCATATCAATTTGAACTAAGCTCTCCCTTATATATGAATAGCAAGTTTAAGTTCAAGGTTTAAATGTGGATGATATCTATTGTTCATTCTTTATTCCATATATTGGATGAATAACAACGTCTTGTGATTGTAATATTATTTTATACATGTATTAATTATCCAACGTAATAGAATATGAAATTAAACAGAAAAAATTGAACAAGAAATCTCAATTCTTTCATAGGACCCACTATCGAATTTGTTGAATATGAAAAGATGTTGAAGAGGTTCAATATATTACGCCCAAAAGTTAAAGTTGCAACTATTTAATCTTCTACAACGAAAAAAGTCAAGTTCAAGTTCTAAAACTTTTAAACTTAAACCATTGTGAATTAGTCACTGCAGCAGTTTTTCTATTATACATCTTTTTACAGAGATAAAAACAGAGTATACATGAACTATTGAACTCTGGTAAAAACAGAACTTCGTCGTATAATTAGGCTTTATTCATTATTCTCAAAAGCTGCTTCGTTTTACCTTTTGGGCAAAAAGGACACGAGAAAAATAATGTACAGTAAATATTCCGTCTGGTTTAAATCAATCTACAGGAAAATGATGTAGAATTAGGTCTCTGCTGCGTGACAAGAACAGTAAAAAATAAATAGGCAAAACAAGACAAAATGAAACAGAAACCAGCTGAGCTTCATTAATACATACACACCAAAGCCACATGCTTGGCTCCTCAAAAACACGCAGTAAAAAGTAAAAAGTAAAAAAACAAAACCACAAAAATTTACCACTAATTTAGAAGCAGAGGAGAGTCCGGGGACGATGCTCTACATCTACCAATCCCTCTGGTATACCCCTCCTCTATTTTGGATATACGTATGTATATGTACACACATAAATACACTGTAATTTTTCCTCAGGCTTGATTTACCAAATCCTTCGCGCTTATGAATGTGCCATGAAATCCGTACGGCACTCTCGATGGAAGTTTTACCGAAGCTTCCAATTTCAAATCCATGGCGTTAATTATCTGGAGCTCCGATTTCCAAGCTTTCTCATCATGTACAAATGCCAAAATATACCCATCGTCTTCGTTCTCCGAATCCGAATCCCTCGGCACGAAAAACGGCTCGCCGCCGAATCTCCGGTCGCCGTACATGAACTTCTCGACTTTTCCGGTGGATAGATCGACTTTCGCGAAACCGGAGACTTTAGGCCACGGCTCTGCGATTGCCAGATATGCGTATTTTGTTTTCCGGCCGAGCCGGTCCCGGTTCACCATCCCGGCTTCCAGATTGATCTGCTCCGAGGGTTGGATTATTGGGCGTTTTTTTGATTCCCCGGTTTTTAAATTGAGCCGGATTTCTGATAAGACACTCTGTAAATTCTCGTCGCATTCGTTGAAAATTGAGTCGGCCGGAGTCATGCATGAACCGATCACCACAATTTCGTCATTCTCTGGTTCTTCCCACGCGTTCCATAAATGAAAGCAAAAGGTATCTTCGCAATCGATCCATTTAATGTCTTTTGAATTTTGGGCGTTTTTGGGTAAAATCCCAAATCTGGATTTTTTGTTTTTGTCGTAAATCATGGGCGATCCCCTTTCACCATTTCCTGTAACTTAAACACGACCTGTTGATCGGGGACCACGACGAAATTCTCCGTGATGGCGAAATCGTGGATCATCGTGGGCGATTCTAGTGGAATTTCAACGTCCCGCGATTTTTCACCGTTGGTAGAAAATTTAAAGTAGGTTAAATACGGCTTCTTAACGACGTCGTAGCTCAGAGCGAAAAGCTCTTTAGAAACGGGGTCGATTTTTGGGTGAGCGATCATCGTGGTTTTCAATTGCTCCCCAAAATCGTACCTCCCGACGGTTTCAAATCGCCGGAGGAGGTTAACCGGACTTGATAGGGCAGATCGTCCTCCGACATGGCTAGGAGTCGCCGATTGAAATAGACTAAACCCGCGTTCGCCACGCCGATTCCGTGGCTGTGGTCCACCACCAGCCCAGCAAGCCCCGAGCGTAGAATAGCATCAGCCGCGCTATCCCCAAATGCCCGTGTAGTTCTCCAATGGCCTTCGGGAAAACGGGCCGGCCCAAATCGCGTTCCTGGATTAACCGTTGTGTCTCGGTGAACCGGCAGGCGTAGCTAGCGGAGTTCTCGCCGTTAAATGAAACGGCGTGGATCATCCCGTCGCCGTCGAAGAGGTGGTGGCCGGCGACCGGCTCGTGCAAAGGGTTAGCGCCGTTTCGTACATAAACGCCGTTAATGCAGTCCGGGATGGTCCCCGTGACGTGGAGGTTGTGCCGGACGGGCTGCTCCGGCACCGGAGCGAAATTTCCGGCGATCTGGACGCGTGGGTCGGTGGTTTTCGGGAAAGAGTGGTGGCGCTCGCGTGAGACCAACGCGCTCTCCACCGCGTCGAGGGTTTTCGCCGCCGCTTTCTGTAAGAAGTTCCACTGCGGCGGCGGCGCGGTGGGGACTGTTTTGGTTGGGAAGGTCTGTTTGGGGAAAGTGAGAACAGAAGGGGAGTGTAGGGCACAGTGGATTTTATCTCTTCTGGTGGGCTTTCTCATTGGGATGGATTTGATAAAGCCCAGTTCGGACTGGGAAAATTGGGGCCCGGCCCAAGAACTAGAAGGGAAATTTAAATTTGTTTGTGCCATTGAAGAAGCCATATGTGTAAATTTTATCAGTCAATTTTTGAAAATTGGACAGAAATTGAAGAAGGGGAGTATAAAAGATAGTATATGTTGTTTTTAGAGTGTGTTAAGTGGAGAGAGTGAGATTTGGGGGGAGAAAGGGGGAGAAAGAATGGGGTATAAATAGAGTATGGGAAAGAAGAGTTTTAAGTGTAAAATTTTGGTCCACCTTAGACATGTAAGAGAAGACCACGTGGTGGATTTGTGAGAGGGGCACTTGGGGATTGACATTAGAAAAATAAAATAAAATAAAATTGGTGTTATGCATATATGAGTGAGGATGACATATATGACATGATAGATACTATGGTGTATTATGGTTGTTTAGACCATATAAGAAAAATAGTGGGGTTGGGGGAGCCTCAGGGAGGGATTTAATTGGAGAGATGGTTTAGATTAAGGACCAATAAGAATTTTGAATTAGAGTCAGAGAGCACACACAATAATAATAATGATGATGACGACGACGGCAATGAAATGGATTAATTGTAAAAGTTATTTCTTGATATTTGACATTTTAAATAATTACTCGTTATAGAGTTTTTTTAAAAAAATTCTCCAACTAAATGATTACAATTAACTATATATAAAAACAATTTTTTTTAAAAAGAATAAAAACTTAATGTTTTGAATACACTACAATAAAAACTTGTTACAATTTTAAACTAAAATAGTTCTAGTGATGTCCCTTTGTAAGTTTTCGAACTAAATTAAAAATGCAAATTGGATTCGGTAAAACATTAATATAAATCTAAATAAATATTTAAATGTTAATAGAATTTCATATTTGAAAATTACGACATATTTAACTTCAAAATCACAACATAAAATCAAGTATAGCTAATAAATTTTAATGATTTAAAATCATTACTATAAATTCCAATGCATGTTCTAATAGTGCAATCACGTCTAATTAAAAAATTAATGTTCTCAAAATGCAAATTGCATATGCCTTAAACTGGCCATGGGTTGGTCTAGCGTTCTTTAAGGTTGCAATTGCACCTTAAGGTCCTATATTTAAACATTGACTATCGCAGCAGAATGAGTGGTTGAAGTTTGTCAAAAGAAGTGTGGGGTTTGTTCCCCCAACTAGTGTGTGGATACTCTGAGATTCCAAAAAGAAAAACGATAAACTCTCAATAATTTTAATTTACTTATTTTTGAAAAAAAAGGGTTTGCAAAAAAAACGTCTTGGGGGGTACTCTCCCCCTCTTTTTGTTTTTGAGAAGTAATATTTTTAAGAAATTTAATAAAAAAATATCTTTAATTTTATATGATTTTTATTTGATTTTTGGCCTAGAGCTAGCAATCTTTTGCTCGGCTCATGGGCCGGCCCAACCAACCTGAGAATTTGGTTGGGCTGGACTATATTTTCACAGGTTCTGTCGGACCCACTTTGACCCTGCTCGAGGAAAATAATGGCCTGAGTAATTTCTGGATTGGCTCAACCCGACTCGATTTCGAGCATTGGTCTGATGACCCGACCCGAACTTTCACCAGCTCTAATTGGGCCCACTCTAATATCGTGTGGTGGCTCCGCCATTGATGAGGTCGCTCGGCCGCAAAAGCGGCCTTCAGTTGGGCTTATCGGCACCGAGCATGGCGGCATCACCCTCCACCCCACGTGGCGGGTCTCTATTCACTTTCCGGCTTAAAACCTTGTTCACTTCACGCGGGACACCCCACGCTAACACATGATCTGTATGTTTCTTTAATTTTTCTTTTTTTGTATTATGGGGCTTTTTGAGAGTAGCCTAGTAATCAGCAGTGCTGCTCTAAATTGGCTACAATATACATTTTGTAATTTACTGTTCCACCAAAAGATATTTTGTTGCAAAAAAAGCTAGATATTTTGCCACCAGGCATCTAATTAGTATTAGCGCTATAATAGTTTTATTGAAACTTTTTGGAAACTTTAGAGATAATGGATTAAATTTATTTGCAACTATTGGATGATCATGTTGAACATATGCATGAAATTATCATCTATCTGTTCCAATGGCGAAAAAGTCAGTGTACCTACAAAATCTAAAATTGTTGGTAAATATTAAGATAATTATAATATGTAGGTAAAATCTTTGTAAGTAATATCATTGTAGGTAAATATTTACCTATAGAATCTAAAACTGTCGGTCAATTTAAAAACTCTGGTGATCCATCGGTGTAATTTGAGAAAAAATATATTTTTATTTTATTTTATCGATCGGTATTCTGTCGGTAACTGTAAAATTTAGTGATTTATGTCGAGAATCAAATTTTCTAAATAGTGTTATATATACCAATATTTAGGTGAGAGAGAGAGTTGACCTACAAAAAGTGACTCTGGTATATCATTTTCTCATCCTTAAGTGGCCAATTGTCCAATGTATTATAAAGATTAGCTGCTACCTATAAAGCAACTTTTGGCGTCAATACTATTTTTTTTTTCACATTTATGAATATCAATTCACTATCAATTTAAATGTGAGTGAATTGGTTTCCAAACACCACCACTATGTTACCATAACATATTTATTGATGATTTTTTTTTTCTTTATTACATCTTATATTTCAATACATATCATTTTGTACACGTGACATCCATCTAATATATGTAAATCACAATATGAAATAGTAATCATATAATAGAACATCCCGTGTGCTATTAGACATGATCAACGTTTGCAGCCTTCAGATTTTCTACTTTTTCATGTAATATATCACTGATTGACGCATGTCCAGGTTTTGAAAATAATAACACCCATATAATCCAACGCGTGGAATAGAACAATGGAACAAGAAATCTAATCTCACAATTGTAAAAAAGTTCCTTTTTCATCATCTCCGCACAATACTTTTATACACCCCTCCCAAAATTCTCATGATAATTTTTTTTTTTATGTCTCAAGTTCCCGGTTTAGCCAAACTAATTCTCAACCCCCAATATCCGCCTCTAGAGTCTTAAGCATGATTCCCACGAAATTTTGAAACTACACATTTGAAACTACGCAAAGAGACAGAGAAAAAGCACAGAACCACCACAATTTGCAAAATTAATAAAGAGGGTGTCTGTGGACACCAACTTCGGCCCCTCATCGCTACCACCAAAGTAAACCGTTGGATGTACGTGGACTGACCAGTATTCTGGTGGGGTCTGAATTCTAATGCGACTATATCACACGCTGAGTTTTCAATAAAAAAAATAAAGAGGGTGCATGCTAGAAAGCATACAATTATATTGTCAACGTTTGATTTCTATTTTAAGACAATATTGTCGTGGTATCATTTCTTCTTTTCCCTAATACATGAAAGGTTATATATCACTTTAATTTCTTATTTCCAAGTGATCGACGACTTAAGAATTTTACTATAACCAGTGAATTATAATGTCATCGAGGACTCAAATAATATACCTAGATAGTGGGATGTATTATTGTCCTCTCTTATGTCTAGTCTCAAATTAAAGTGACATGATTCCAATCCATTTTGACACAAAGCTGACTTCCCAGCTAAATTGGATGTGCCCATCAACCAATGAAATTCTTGATTTTAATTTGTGCAATTGATTACGGGAGTGTTTGCAATCACTTCTGATTCTTTGAGAAGTGATGTATTGTACGTAGTAGAAATAAAAGTAGTTGAAAATCAGAAATCTACAGTATTTGCAAATAAAGTTTAAAAGCTGAAAATCAAAGTTAAAGTGTTTGAGGGGGAAAAAAAACACTTTCAAAATAAGCTTGTGGATAGAAAGACAAAGACACTACTATATGAATATGATATGAGTATTTAGGAAGAGAATGGAAAATTGTGGATTTTGAAAAAAATTGAGGATAAGAATGTAATTAGAAACAAAATTCTTCTTATTTACTAAATATAAACCTAGAGTTACGAGAAATATAAAAGGACTAAACTACCTTAGCATAAAACTCTAATAATTCTAACAAAATTAACAAAGTAAATACTTAATTATTTATTAAATTTTTTCTTTTAAAGTTTGAGATTTTAGATTATAGGTTACATACTCAAAGGTCAGAATAATTCAAATATCAGAAAGTACGTACTCTTAACTCAAATTAACGTCAACAACGATGTGAAAATCTGAATTAAACTTGTATGTGCGTATGTCATTGTACCAAACAGGATATGAAGGAAAAAAATATCACGAGTTCCTTAGATAATATATAGATATATTTCCATCTAAAGATTTTTTGGTATAGTAAACAAGACATGGGCTCTGAATAATTGCGTTTGCTTGTGGGAAGCAAGACAAAGAAAAAAGTTTAATCCACTAGACTTAATTCATTGGCCAGTTTTGCATTATTGTCAAACGCGACAAAAACCATACCATAAATATATGACTTGCTATATAAAATAATTCAGGCACTATAGCAATTAGCCAATTATGCATGATTTAGTTTGTAATTTTGCTATTTAGATTACCTAAACAAATGTAGTCCGATTAGGGTTTCAGTTATATATCAACATCAAATGAGTGATTTATCCTTCTATATTAGGGGTAAATTTAATTTGGGAAAGAAAATCTCATCATGGCTGTTGGAATTTGGTCCAGCATCATGCCTGCAATGAAAAAGAGGCACGGGGCGCGACCCACAATTCAAACTCGTGAGCGCTGGATTATACAGTTAAAGGGGAGCTTAAAGGATTAGATATTTAGATATGGACTATCCATACCAATAGATGCATTTTCTTTTCTGGTACCCATTACATAGAAACTCTAAGGTTAAACATGCTTAGTCTGGAGTAGACATGGAATAGATGACCTCCTGGGAAGTTTTCCAGGGAGCGCGTGAGTAAAGACAAAGCGTGCTAGAAAAGAGTACTCGTGTTGGTTTTTGGGGACTTGTAAAGCGACTGAGGTCGGCCTCTGAAAATTAAAGACACAAAAGATAACATGTTTGGCACCATAATTAACATGTGAATTGTTGATGATCAAGAATCATAAAGTGATCACCCATTTTTAATTAATCATGGATCGAGTACTTTTTTTTTTTGTTGTTGTTGCTTTTTTTTTTTTTTTTTAGTACAATTCAGGGAATTTGGGGAGGGGACACACACACTCGTATGGGATCGAACCCGGGTCATTCGTCTTTTCAAATCTAGAAGTTGGTTATTGACATTGGCAGCAGTTGGCACATGGAATGCACAACTTAGAAAATATCCGGCACTTACCATTAAATTAATCAACTGCTATATATAATTATAATCCAATTAAAATAAAAATGGGCAATCTCAATATATATCTTAATAGAGTGGGTGATTTGAGTGCTATTTGATAATGAGAGACGCATATGCTCATCTAAATCGAGTAGAGAATCTTGCACTTACTCGCAATGGAGTAGCCATACAAAAACGGGATGGATCAATACACGAAATTGAGGTAGGCCAGATAAAAAATTAAAAGAAAAATCATATACAAATTAAATAATTTATTTTAAAAAATTTTACATAGGAAATATTTTTTTTTTAAATGGGGGCCCAGGTTTGCCCCCTAGCTCTGCTAATACTTACTCGCTAGAAATAATTAGAGCTTTTCTATCCCAATTAGGATCTTTTATTTCAAATAATTTAGGGATAATTACAAGAAAACCCCTTAGATTTGGCCTAATTTACAAGAATTTCCAGAGATGTTCAAAATTACCAAAAAAAAAAAAACTCAAGTTTGATTATGTATTGTATTTAAGTGGATAACTAATATTTCTATAAATATCATGGGAGTTTTGGAATATTTTTTTCTTAGGAAGAGGAAAATGTAAGATGGAAACCAAACCTCAAGGGGTTTTCTGTAATTTTCAAAAGGCTCTAGAGTCTTTTGTAATTAGCACAAACCTCAAGGAGGTTTTTGTAATTGTCCCATACATTTATTACAAATTATATTTTATTTCTCATTTGTAATAGAGAATCCGAATTGATGAACTACACCCAAAAGATTACCACTGATTATAGGGGAAAAATTATTACATTATTTAGCACCATTAATTGATTATGAAGCATTTTCCCCAGGAAATGTGACATTTCATGTAATAAAAGTTTGTTAGAAGTGAAGTGAAGAGATATTGCAAAATTTGGGGTTGATGAATAGACCACATGGTTAGCAGTTAGCATTGGCCATAATCTATATATTCTCTTACAACATGTGAAGCTAATCATTGACTAAGGCCGGGTTGGGCTTTTGACAGCTATAAACCTAGGTATAAAATGTCTCTCCTTAGGCATTTGTAAGTATTCTCAATTAATCGCTCTTAATTACTGTGATTCGCTCTGGAATTATTCTCCTACATGGATTGACTTGAGTGCTGGAGGGGCCTCTCTGGGACAACCTCAGGGCTATCTAACATCGCATGAGTGTTATAAGTAAGTCCCCACTTGAAGTTTTTCTTATCTCTCTGAGAATTTGGACCGACGAATTCAACCCATTTGATTTGAAGTGATATGCCCTTTCAAGTAGCATCAGTGATAAATTTTTGTGGAACTTGTTAAACTCTAAAAGTTCGTAATATATATGTCCCAAACACACAGATAATAAAAAGGGTTAAATACAAAACAAAATCCGATGTTAGGGCTAATTACAAAAAAAAAACTTACTTTTGAAAATCACAAAAAGAACCATTGAGGTTTGGTTTTGTCTCAAAACTTAAGGAGGTCACTACAATGTTTCTACAAATGTTTGAAAGGTTTTTTGAAATGTTTTTTTGATTATAAAGGGGAAACTGTAAGACAGAATCAACCCTTAAAGAGTTTGTAATTTTCGAAACTTTCTAGGATTTTTTATAATTAGCCCAAACCACATAATTTTTTTTTTGTGGTAATCATCCCTAATACAAATTAAAAAAGATTGATTCTTATTTGATGAAAGAGACCAATAATGAAAATGTTAAGAAATTAATACAAGGTAGGAAGATATGTTGGAGTAGTGAATGGCATCCATGTGTGGCATGTTCAAAAGGAAAATTTCTTGAAAAAGATACAATTAATCACTAGAAATTCATTTGTCCACGTTTGCACATGTATTTACATGTGCACCACCACATGCATTTATCTTCCAAAGAAGATTTTCATAGATACCATTCTAATCACCTCTTGTTGTTCCAATCCATTATTATTAACCAATAAGAGAGTGTAAGTTGCTTCTCAACTTAGGCAAAAAATGTGTGAGACGGTTCGGATCACAACAATGAACGATACTTTTAGTGTAAAATATGATACTTTTAGTGTAAAAAGTGATACTTTTTAAATATACTAAAATTAGTGTATTTAGACAAAGTATCATTTTTTACACTAAAAGTATCACTTTTTATACTAAAAGTATAACCGTCGCACGCCGTCTCACGGTGCGACAGTCTCACAAGAGACCTGCTGCTCAACTTGACCTAATTATTATTTCCCATTATTTGTATATAATTAATTAATTAATTATGGCCCACCCCAGGAGAACAAACCAAAAAAGAAAGAATTAAAATAGGGAAATTACGACAGATATTATTTAGATTGTAAAGAAAGAAAACATAAGACTCCTGGGGGAATTTTATGCGTAAAAGAATCAGTTGGTGAGATTATGTGAATCTTTGATTAGGTATTTGGAGAATTTTAATTTTGAAAAAATGCAATCATCAATAATTAGGCCTCAATGCTTGTGAATTGGGATGCATATCATGTGGTCCGCTTTGCTTAACTATTTATATTTCTCGTATTTATGGGGTTGTGGATGTGGATGCGATTGGGGATGATGTTTTTCTTTTTATGGATATAAAAGATAGAACTCTAAGAAAAATAAACTTTTTTTTTTCAGAAGATAAACGTATGTAATGCTTTGTATAAGAATAATGGCCGAGAAATAAGAAACTAGCTTAGTCTCAGTGTTTTAAAAAATTGTGTTGTACCAGCTGGTTAAATCGGTTATACAGAATACCTATGGTCGATTTGGTACTCGTAAGACTCTAAATACCATTTTTGCGATTGTCTTGGTCAAAACCGCTCAATACCGATCAAACCGCCAATCTTCAAGCTAATACCGGTTAAAAGTCGATTAAATCGCATTTTACAATTTTTTTGTATTGAAATTATCAACTTAATATTTAATATATTTATGTCACAATTCAAATCAAATAAAAATTCAAATTAATTATTTAATATTTATGTCATGATTCAAATCAATTATGTTTATTTTAACTAATTCAAATAAGATTGAATTATAATAAGTTAAAATATTCTAAATTGGGACTAACTTCTATAATATAAGCATAGACAATTAATCAAATAATTACATAATAAAAATAAGAAATTAAAAATATATATAAATTCTCTTTTTATACTAGTACATTATATTAATATTTATATAATATAATTAATAATTTAAAATATAAATAGTTTTATTAAAATCAGTAAAAACGGCAATTGAACTGCTTACCGGTTGCTTGACCTGTTTGGTTGTGGTATGGTATTTAAAACATTGTTTACTCTTTACCCATGTGAATGAAAATTAAATTGAAGCCAATGGTAACGTTTTTAAACTTTAATACTTGAAAGTAAAATAATAAATGCTAATAATTGGTTTGAAACTTATGAGTTGCAACATACCGATATTTTAGAAGGTCATTTTCTTAAAGGATGACTTAAAGAATTCTTAAACGTGAGGTAATAAATTATGTGATTAAGCTAGAAGCCTAATAATGTTATATATATAACTAATGCATGCTAATCTTTACATAATTTGACCATTCTTTTTGCCTAACCGTTTACCAAATTTTGGGTCTTCACACGGTTCATTTTCGCAAAAATAAAATAAAATAAATCATAAAATGCGAATATAGGTCAATCCAATATAATTCTTAAGCGTGAGTGGAACATATATCTTTGAATTAGGTAAAAAGAAAGTTCTATTTAGTGAGGAAGCAAAAACACTTATTAAAAACCTAGTCAAAAAAGCAACAGAAGAAAGCTGAGTTAGGCTTCTAAGAAATGTGACATTTCATTTTCTCTCGTCAATTTAATTATATATACTAAAGGGCCATGAAGAATTAGTTGGCATAATACATATATAGTCAAAATGGATGAGTGGACGTGATTGCTCTTGCCAGTCATGACTACTATTGGTCTGTCAAAATTTACCTCAAAAATCGATTATTTTTTTCACTTAGTAATTTTTGGATGCGGATTTGAAATTGTCATCTATCACTATTGATTTTTTTTTTTTGTTTTTGCATAGAGAATATTTTGATGGCTTAACGTCCACTTCTAGATTGTAGACATTTTTATAATATTTAGTACTTATTTTTGCCGATTTTAGGATACCTTTTGTTGGTTCGAAACAAGGATCGACATGTCTGGTCGGTCGCGGGGTTCAAGAGGTAATTTTTCTTGAAGGAACGTGACATTTTGTTTACGAAGACTTGTGTATCTTTAGAAGGGTCACGAGTTGGTTTTTATAAAATTATGGTTGAACATTTGCGATACACATTAATAAAATTATATATTATTTTTTCGATTTCTAAGCATCATCACTTTTACAGAAAAATAGATATTGTTCATCTTAGGTTGATCAAAACGTCACATTTTGAAAGAAATCAAACAATTCCATTGTATCATCAGAACTGAGGTTTTCTATATATAATACCCTTGTGTCGGTGTGACATATTGCGGACTTTGCAATTGATCTAGAAGGGTATAAACATCTCTTAAAAGACAACGAAATTTCGTATTTTGGAGTCATTAGTAGTGTTCTTTTCTTCCCGTCTATATTTCCCACAATAGTTCATAGAAGAAGATTCTAATTAGTGGCTTCTCATATTTTATTAAATCACGCAAGAAAAATTTTTGCACGCCAAAAATAAACAATTTTCCACCAACTAATTAATTGATTTCTAAATTATACTCTTTAATTCTCTATTGTATGATTGTATCAATATAATAAACTTATTCTGAGATTAATCAATTTTCACCACTCTTTTTCTTCTCTTCGAACATCATGTTTTCTTGTTTCTTTTGTTGTTTTCAGGATTAAAAAAGCTGGCAATCTGATATTTTGTCCTCGTACATTGAACATGAACCAAACACAGGATAGAAACTTTAATTTGCCTTTTTGGATTGACGAATATATTCCACTAAACATTAATTTCGTCAAGGTGCATTTAATTAGTCAATAGCAAACCTAAAAAAGATATTGCCGGATAGAAGCAGATATTGCATGTTCACGCCATTAATATTGTCGAACCTTTTTTAAAGAAATTAAAATACATTGAATTACAATATATGGACATTTTAAGATATTTTCGAAACAGATCTTCACGTTTAGTTGTTTATGTAATACACGTTTTTTCAATAATCTGATCAACACAATAGGAAAGAAATCGTGGTTAAATTAATTACCACATAGACATAGTGTTCTATCATGTTGACCTAAAAATTTGAAAAACGAACTAACCAAGTTTACTCGATCTCAATTTAAGATCGATCGTTAAAAGTTCGTTTGAGATTGATTCTTAATATATATATATATATATATATATATTTGAGGAAGATTCGCTAATAAATTGAACCAAAGCTTAAACATATTTTTCGTTCGGTAGAATGTAAAGTTCGACGAACTTGACTGGATTAGTAAGAAAGTAATAAAATATGTGGGAAAATATCAAGTTCTCGAGCTTGATTTGTATTCTTGACTATAACTCGTTCGACCTCGATTCAATAGGCGGAGGCAGTGGGCCAACCTGGGGCGTGACCTAGCCTTTTTAAAGAAAAAAAAATCAGTGAGAATTTAAAAAAGAAATAGTTATAATTTGTATTATTTTTCTTGGATTTTCTATCCCCCCCATTTTCGTGTGTCGATTTACCACCCTCCTAAAGTGTTACCTCTCGCCATTACCTCGATTCGATTAATAATTAATCAAACCAAGGCCAAATAAAATTTTTTGAAGCTTCGATTAAAATTCAAACAAACTCAACAATACTATATTCTGATTGACTCGACTCATTTTCACCCAACAGTTGAAGGCATGCATTAATAAAATCCATAAATCGTTTTAGGGTGAAAACATGTTTTACATATAGTCCTTGCTTTATTACTTAGTCAACTACTTTATTTGTATCAAATCCCGCACACACCCTTAGGACAATTATATGTCACAAATGACAAATTTTTCTTAACTTTCACTCTCAGGAAAATATGATTTTGTTGGGTGTTGGATTCTTGTGTACCCGTTTGTTTTTATTTTCAAAAGGCATCTTTTCACTTTTTACTGATAAAATAATATAATTTGCTCTCTGTCGGGAATATATTTATTTTATTTTAAAATTTTATTTTCAAGCCTATCCACCAAAATGTGTATATTTCCACACATAATCTTTCACATCTGTTTTTTTTAATTGAAAATAACATAGTATAAATATATTAAATTTTCAAATTTATATATAGTTAACATGGAAATTTAACCTTTTTTATACATGATAATCAACCTCAAGAAAACATTAATTTTAAAAGGGATAATTACAAAAACTATTTTTGAGGTTTGGGTTAATTACAAAAAAAATCCACATATTTTTTAGAATTAAAAAAAAATCCCTCGAAGTTGATTACACATTAAATTTAACCCCTTCATAAGTAAATATATTTCAAACTCCCTTGCATTTGCAAAAATACTGCTATTAGCCCTTTGCATTTAAAATAACATCAAACATAAGGTTTAGGGATGTCAACGGGGGGCGCGGCGGGAGCGATCCCCATCCCGTCCCGCGGCGCGGAATCCCCGTCCCGTCCCATGAGACAATCGGGGAAAATTTTCCCCCATCCCCGTCCCCGCTGGGATCCCGCCTGCATGGGGTTCCCCGCTCCCGCTTTAATTTTTTTTTTTTTTTTTTTGCTAAAATTCAATTTTTTATAAAAATAATTATTTTTATATTAATAAATTATATAAAAAACTAATAAATCACTCATTAATAAAACAAATTAAATATTTTGTTATTTTTCATATTTAATGTGGATATATTTATACTATATTATAAATATTATAAATATTATATTATATATTTAATAAGCGGTTCCATCGCGGGAAGGCGAGATCCCACGGGGTGGGGAGTATGATCCCGTCCGCCCCGTCCCCGCTAACGGGAGAAAATTTTCCCCGTCCCGTCCCCACGGGGAAAATTTCGGGAATCCCCCCGTCGGGCGGATCCCCGGGAAGGAACGGGAATCCCCGCCCCACGCCATCTCTAATAAGGTTCACTATCTATCTCTTAGAATACCGCCGATTATAATTCGCTCATTTCATTTAAGTTAAGACGTAAAATCGAAATCCTTTTCATTTGACTTCGTCAATTTTTGATAAGAACTCCGGAGGAAAGTTTTATTCAAATGCATTTGAAAATTCGATTGAATTAATCATTTTGATATTTGTTTTCACGTAAATGATAAGTAGGAAAGCGGCGATGAACTAGAATGAATAGTGCGAAAGAGTTGATAAATGTAAGAATATTTACTTCCATAATCTCATCCGTTTTTTACTTCGCAATTAAATCTTTCGTTTGTAAACTCAATGAATGAATTACCTCTTGATGATCTGGTTCTCATTTAAAAATGAAACTAACTAAGAAAGGTCTTAGTTTCCACAAATACTTGTTTGATAATTGATATGTTCCATCACACTTGTTTGTCAAATGTCAATTTCACAATTACCTAAATGTCCTTCCCATTATCCGAAACTACGGAAAGCAAATTAATAATATCATGTCTTTGTTCTCCTACAATATTTTGTTGGCTTCTGCGAAATGCAAATTAAACCTGATCACAGAATAATTGACGCAAACTCATCAACTCATGTTATTCACATAATTGGATGACAAAAGCATCACAAAAATCAAAGGGTCCCTTAAACTTTTGGAGCGACACCAAAATTTAGTCAGACAAGCTTTCTAGTACAAAGTTAATGCCTCCATTCCCTTTGGTCTCATCTCATTTTCTCAATGTAACTCAAGCAACTTGTCACTGAGTGCTGACAATATTTTCGCTTTCCGAGAATGTCGCGCGTGTACAATAAATACACCATCTTATACACGTGATATTCATGATCTGTTAAACTTACATAGACATATGGGTATATATAATAATGAAAATAGAAATATATCCCATATGCATTTCATATAGCTTTGTTTCTAACAAGATCCCAATTTTTTGGCAAGCTAGTTGGGCATAAGAGTGGGTTTACTGGTATGCAAGGGTGGAGATGGGGGTGTTTTCACTCCGGGCCCGCCCCCATTTTTGAAAAAAATTACACTAGAATTTTTTTAAAAAATTTATTTATAATTTATATGATTTTTGTATATTAACCCACCACGGTTTCGTGAATCGGCCTATCTCTTTTTTTTTTCCTTGCTCCGCCTTCTTTGGTATGATATTTTAAGTGGGAGATAGTTGTTTGATACATGTTTTTATCTTAATTTTGATGATTTTATTTTTACACCAAAACAATGTTTTTAATTGTTGTCCAAATACTCCTAAATGATTTAAAATGGTTTTAATATTTTTCGGAGTATTTCTTCAAGTTTTATTTTAGATAAAATTGGACAACACTTTTAATGATTTTATGTTTATAAGTTTTTACTTCAAAACAAGGTTCCTAAATGTTGTCTAAATACTCCCGGTTGGATTAAAATGTTTTTACTAAATTTTCGGAGTATTTCTTGAGTTTTATTTTCGACAAAAATTGGACAACATTTATGTCTCGAGGTCAACCGGTCGTCGTAGAGGGCAACCCGTGACCAAGATGAATTTTGAAATGAAAATGAGACGGAGGAGAAAGTGACCAGTCGACCAGGGTGTCGACCTGGTCCACACCCACGTCGACCGGTGCACTGGGCATTGGTTTTGAAAGCGAATGAAACTTTCTTGTAAAATCCTTAAGGGGGGACCTAGTTGGGGTGATGGTCGGCCGTCGAGGTCTATGTCGGCCGGTCACCCACCCCTGTATATTTGTTGTGTTCTTTTCTTTTCTCTTATCGATCTTGCGACCGTGCATCTATTTTTTGATGAAAAAATTTCGGCCGTTTGACAAAGACAACATTTCCTTAAATCATGGAGTTGAATTCTAACACCTTTTCTTCAATTGTCTTGCAATTTTTTTTAAGAATTCAAGTCCCCAAGAGTAGCTTTATCTTGTACAAGACATCTCCTATAAATAGAGGAAGTTTTGGAGCAACCAAGACAACAATTGAGATACAACACAACAAGATACACTTCAAGCAAACACTTGTTCTTCATAGTTATTATTCTTGTTATAATTTTGTCTAGCTTATCACTTTCACATCCTTGAGGTCTAGGCTATTCTTGATTACACTTTGCACTCATATTGTAATATTCATTATTGAGTTGTAATCTTGATTTTGGGTCATCATTCAACACAAGACATCCTTGTGAGTATTCTTGTGGTAAGAATACACTTGGGTGATCTAGGTGATAGGTGTTTCAAGAGTGTGGTGCTCTTGAGGTGTTGAAAAATTTGGTATTCTTCAAGATTGAAGATTGTGGTGATCTTCAAATGTGCTTAGTTGAAGGAAGATTATAGTAATCTTCAAAGGGAGATTGTGGTAATCTCCAAAGGTGGTGTTGTTGAAGAGTGTGGTGCTCTTCAAGGGTGTTGTAAGTTGAATTTGTATTAATTTTGGTAATTAATAAAATTCTTTTTCTTTTGAAATCCATCCCTGGATATCTTTGGGGTGGTAGAGCACGTAGTCCCTAGGTGGGATGAAGCTCTATAAATCGGCGTGTGTTGTTTACTTTCCGCACCTTTATTATTGTCTTTGAGCATTCGGTTCGAAAAAGAGGGTAAAATCGAAAAGATGGAGATAATCTATTCACCCCCCATATAGATTATCGTAGCCGCTTGGACTTACAAGTGGTATCAAAGCCAAACTCTTTGGCAAGCTCGTTTCAAATCGCGAGTGAAGAGAAACGATCGTCGGCTACAAACGAAGCTCATCTTACCGGCACCTCCACCACCAAGCCACCACTATTTGATTCCAAAAATTTTATATTTTGGAAAGAAAGAATGAAATGTTATTTACAAGGTTGCGGGTTCGATATTTGGAACATCGTCATAAATGGAGAATTCATTCCGATGAAAGGCACACCACACACCTCTAAAGGCCTCAAAGAGCTAAATGATGAAGAGAAAAAATCATCTACTTAAATGGTAAAGCTCTCAATATTTTACTAATTTGGAATTTGATCATATCGTAGGAATTCGATCGGCTCATGGAGTATGGAAAAATTAGAAGCCATTCATGAAGTATATGCAAATGATAGGAGCAACTCAAAAGCATCTACTTCTCAAAGGGATAAAATGTCAAATATAAGGAACAAGCCTCTTTACAACTTCCAACTATGAAGAAGTTGAACATTGTCTTATGGGCATCGAAGAAGAAAATGAGGTATGTCTTAAACCCTCTACTTCCTATGATATTGTTATACAAAATGATTATAGTGATTTGCAAAATGATTTTGATGATCTTCAAAATGAATTCCAAAGCTTGCTTGTTAAATACAAAAATTTGAAAAAGGAATTCAATGTTTTGAAAAATGATAAGGATAGTTTATTTATATAGCTCTATGAATCACTATCATGTGCTCACTCCACCACACTTGACAAGGTTAGAAACCTTAAAAAATAAAATAGTACTCTTGTTGAGGATATGAATTGCATGAAAAATAATTTATCAAAATCCAACTCGAGTACCAATAAATTGCCCAATGTTGAGAATGATAATGGTTGTGATAATTTGGATAATGAACTTGATCATGAGCCTAATATTATCAAGTATATGAAAAAGAATCAAGTTCATATACATGTTAGTACTATCACTTGCTTTTATTATGGTAAGAAGGGACACGCCGCTAATACTTGTCGGGCTAGAAATAGCTCTAATTATTGTTGGATACCTAAAAGTCTCAAGACTAATCCCAAAGGACCCAAACACTTGAGGGTACCACAAAACAATGTCATATTAGGTACCCGACGGAATAATAATCGAAGAAAATTCATACCGCCAAGAAAACATCAAATGACCATTTCATTTGATCAAAGGAAAAACATTTTCAACAAAGTCATTTTCGAAGATGAAATAATCAAAAATGGGATGAACAAAATCCTTTGAAATGGCAAAGACATCATCAAGATGATTTTTCAAGAGAAAGACACTTTCAAAAATGGGAAGGCTATAATCCTTGGAGATGGAAAAATCGGAGAAGCTATCATCAACAAGATGATTTTCAAAAGGAAGATATCATCAACAATGGGTACGACACAACCCATGGAAATGGCGTAATTGGTAAAATGCATCTCCCTACCTACATATGCATTTTAATTTAGTATGCATGTTTTTATTTATGAGTTTTTTTATTATTTCAAAATTAAGGTCTTCTATATATATTTGTGTTTTTGAAATTTTTGAAAATGAGACCTTACATATTATTCTTAAACTCTTATGGATTTCTATTACATAAGCATTTTATTGTGATATCTCTTTATTGCTTGGCCTACACTTGTGATATTATATCATGTGCAAAATTTGTTTAAAGAATTGTGTAGGTTATATGTTTCATATTCATTGGCTATCGTCTATTTCTTCATCAAGAGATTCTTAAACCATCGAGGTATATTCACTCGTATTTTTCTTAATACTCGATATTGTGTTCATGTCATGTTTATGTACATATCTTTCAAAATATTTTATTTCAACCCCTTAAGTCCTCTAAATGATTTTGTAAATTTTTCTCAAAAGGGCACTACTCCGCAAAATCTCATTTTTTGGAATACATGTTTTTATCAAAACTCGTATTCGTCGGATTTAGTCCTCGATTATATTTTTGCAAAGTTTTAAAACTTTTGGGGTGAAAAATCGAACTCTAGGAATTGAAAATTGCATCAAAACCGGTACCCGAAGCGGTGCCGCACGACCCGGGTCGACCAATCGACCACATGATCGACAACCCGTCGACGGCCGACCGGGTCTTTCTTCAGGGCATAAGACTTCTTATTGAAACAGGGGCTTACTTCTTTCATTTCTTATTTCAAAACATTCGAACCCTAGCTCTATTTCTCTCCCAAATTCTCTCAAAATCTCCCAATACTTCTCAAATTGTTTCATCCTTGTGCTTATATCACTCAAATTCATATTGTTTTCATGGCACCCCGTCAATTCATTTGGACGAAATCCTCAAAAGAGGAGAAGAAAGCAAAGGGGAGAATTTTTCTCTAACCTCAACAAGATGATATTCCACAAGGAGATAACCAAAACCGGCTTACAAAAGAGGAGATTGTTGAATTGAGAGCCGGGATTTCAAAATCGAATATTCACTGGGACTTTAGTAAGTTATCACTTCTTTACGAGCCTCCTCTAGAGTTAATAGATTTCGATTTCTAAATAAGCTTCATGAAGAGCACTATGAAAATATTGGGTTGAATGATAAGAAAATTGCTTGCACTCGTATAGTTCGAATTTTAGCATTTCATGATGAATATCCGGAAATTATGGCTTATTTTGAAATTCAAGGTTGAGTTTCATTATGAGATAATCCGTGTTTGCATTATGATGACGAGCTTATAAATTTTTTTATGCAAATATGTGGATCGTTGATGCTACGGTAGATAATCCGTTGGAACTTCACACATTCGTTAATGGTAGGCACTTTTCGTGGACATTGGCCGATATTTGTAATCATTTTAATGTGCCGAATGATGGTGTTGAAAATGTGGATTGTGCTCATTGAAATGATGATCTTTTTGGTGTCTCACTCTATGAGGTAAAAACTTTTTTTAGGAGTTTTTCCTAAGTAAGCTTCTCGGCAATGCCGCCAAATTATCGGATTGTATCAATTATTTGCTCCTATTGTGTTTGTGTTAAAGTAAAACTTCCAAGTAATCTTGAACTCTTTCTTACCTATAAGATTATCCGAGAAGAAAGAGTAAATCATGGGGCTATTTTTGTATATTGCTTGTCGGAATCAAGAAGGCTTACTAAGAAAAAATATACGTTGGGAAATTTGATTTGTCGATTACTATACCTTTCGGGCTATCCGGAAAGTGAGATGAATACCGAAATTCGTCACAATGACTATGATAATGCCAACATTCTACAAATGGTGAGAATGCGACAACATTTACCACGAGTTCCCACCAAAGCCGCTAGGGGACGTGCTCAAAATCCACAACAACCTCGAGATGATTTCTTTAATGACAATGAGGTTGAAAATATTGGTAGAGGAAATGTTGAGGAACAAGAAGATGAAGAAGAAGTGAATGTGGGGAATGAACAAGAAATTGGGGAGGAAGAAAATGAAGGAAATGAGGAAGAACACTTCAATGAAGGAAATGAGGAAGAAGATGAAAACGAGGGATGTTGAAGATTTAAGTCTCAAAGAGAGAATGGACAAAGTAGAAATAGATACATTTAGGGATGTAGCCTCTCTTAGAAAAGAGCTCCTGGGTTGTGAATGAAGAAAATTCTAGATTGAAAAAAAGTCATGGGAAAATTGAAGAAATTTATCAAAGAGCTTATCCCCAGAACTTGCTTCTCTTCGGATGAGGATTGATCTCCCCACCCCGTGTTTATCTTTTTATCTTAGCATTTTTACTTTGTCCTTGTTGTTTTGTAGTTTTATGAACTATCTTGTAAAACTCTAAATTGCACTAATGAGATTTGTTTGTTTTCTTGAAAGGGTTAAAATAGCAAGTTGGAAATGCCCTTTTGGTTGAACTTGTTATTGATGGAGTATTTGATTGTAAAAATACTCTATTTGCATTGTTTGAGAATTGGTATGAAGTACTTGATGGTAAAAGTGTTTCTCTTAATTTTTGATGCCTTGATCATTTTAATGGATGATTTGGGACATTTGTAATGTCTTATATGCATTGGTTGATGTTTGACATGTATTACTTGATGGTTCTTATATTTTTGCTTGATGGCATTCGTAATGCCTTGATCTTTTTTGCTAAAATTATCTCAATTGGGTCGAACCCTTGAGAATTTACTTTATTGAGCCTTTTATTTCTTGGACATATGTTGAAAAATTATTATTGGGTGATGATATGAAAACACTTGGCTTAATATCTTTTACAAGGGCTATATACATTTTCTTCAAATTTTGACGCCCGCCAAGTGTTCGATAAAATATTTCAATGAACGATTCATCATCTACATGATTCTCTTAGTTTCAAATGTCTTAAATTCTTGTTGAGATCATGTTTTGTCAAATAAAACGAGCTTATGGACATTTTTTGATACATTTCTCCCATTTTTTGGATTCTAAGCTTAATTCTTTCAATGGTTGATAAATCGTATTGTTGGCGCACTTTGACAAACTTGTATAATATTTTTATCATCCTAAAATTCTTTTTGATGATTCCAAAGGGGGAGAAACAGGATATTGGCTCGTTAGCTCAAAGAAGCTAATAAAAGCTTGTTATAAAAGCTATAAGCTATGGCATCTTAAAAGCCATAAGTTGTGAATTATATTTAGTCCAATTGTTGCTTGATGGACTTATACTTGTCTAATGATGTTTTGTTGACAGGGGGAGCTTATAAGCTCTTGAACAAAATGTAAAAGCTAAGCTTTTAGCTTATGGTTAATTGCTTTTACATTATTCTTGATGTGCTTGTTGATAGGGGGAGCTTGTGCTTTTTCTTGCATAATATTTACTCCCTTATCTTGGTTGCTTATGTAATTTGGAAAATTTGGTTGCTTTTAAACGGTTAGATATTTTTACCGGAAAATCGTTTTTAAAATTGTCCTCCTAATATTTCTAAAAATTGTTTTGGTTTGTAATCATCAAAAAGGGGATATTGTTTGATACATGTTTTTATCTTAATTTTGATGATTTTATTTTTACACCAAAACAATGTTTTTAATTGTTGTCCAAATACTCCTAAATGATTTAAAATGGTTTTAATATTTTCCGGAGTATTTCTTCAAGTTTTATTTTAGATAAAATTGGACAAAACTTTTAATGATTTTATGTTTATAAGTTTTTACTTCAAAACAAGGTTCCTAAATGTTGTCTAAATACTCCCGATTGGTTTAAAATGTTTTTACTAAATTTTCGGAGTATTTCTTGAGTTTTATTTTCGACAAAAATTGGACAACATTTCTGTCTCGAGGGCAACCCGTACCTGAAGATGAATTTTGAAACAGAAAATGAGACGGAGGAGAAAGTGACCAGGTCGACCAGGGTGTCGACCGGTGACGTCGACCGGTCGACACCCACATCGACCGGTACCTGGGCATTGATTTTGAAACAGAACGAAACTTTCTTGTAAAATCCTTAAGAGGGACCGGTTGGGGTGATGGTCGATTGGTCGAGGTCTATGTCGACCGGTCACCCCTTGTATATTTGTTGTGTTCTTTTCTTTTCTCTTATCGATGTCTTGACGGCCGCGCTCTATTTTTGATGACAAATTTAAATTTCGACCGTTTGACAAAGAGACAACATTTCCTTAAATCATGGAGTTGAATTCTAACAGACCTTTTCTTCAATTGTCTTGCAATTTTTAAAGAATTCAAGTCCCCAAGAGTAGCTATCTTGTACAAGACATCTCCTATAAATAGAGGAAGTTTTGGAGCAACCAAGATAACAATTGAGATACAACACAACAAGATACACTTCAAGCAAACACTTTTCTTCATAGATATTATTCTTATTGTAATTTTGCCTAGCTTATCACTTTCACATCCTTAAGGTCTAGGCTATTCTTGATTACACTTTGCACTCATATTGTAATATTCATTATTGAGTTGTAATCTTTATTTTTGGTCATCATTCAACACTAGACATCCTTGTGAGTATTCTTGTGGTAAGAATACACTTGGGTGATCTAGGTGATAGGTGTTTCAAGAGTGTGGTGCTCTTGAGGTGTTGAAGAATTTGATATTCTTCAAGATTGAAGATTGTGGTGATCTTCAAAGGTGCGTTGAAGGAAGATTGTGGTAATCTTCAAAGGGAGATTGTGGTAATCTCCAAAGGTGGTGTTGTTGAAGAGTGTGGTGTTCTTGAGGTGTTGTAAGTTGAAGTTGTATTAATTTTGGTAATTAATAAAATTCTTTTTTTTTTGAAATCCATCCCTGATATCTTTGGGGTGGTAGAGTACGTAGTCCCTGGTGGGGTGAAGCTCTATAAATCGACGTGTGTTGTTTACTTTCCGCACCTTTATTATTGTCTTTGAACATTCGGTTCGAAAAAGAGGGTAAAATCGAAAAGATGTAGATAATCTATTCAACTCCCCCTCTAGATTATCGTAGCCGCTTGTACTTATAATAGTTTCATTATTGATGTCGTCGCAACTAGATTTTCTAGAAAACTCAAAAAGAAAAGATTTCGTTGATTTTTTGGCTAATGGTTTGTAAAAGAAATATTTTTACGTCATGTTAAACATTTTTTTTTTGGCCATTTTGAAAAACATGGCTATTTAGCCTATTACGCAAAAGAAAAAGAAGCGGGTTTTACTTTTAGCATATTATTGATTGCACTGAATGTGTTGTGCAGATTGATCATCATATTCTAAGGGCTCTCACTGTCCCGCACCTAGAGCTTCATTGAGGAGGTGAATCATGGAATATGTCTTAATGAGCCAGTGCCTTGAGCTACTTTTGACTGAGTCACCACACGAGAAATTCTCCTCCAACTTTTTTATCAGGCGTATTCGAACCTTCACATTTTGGGTGCAAGCGAATTAAGCGGACATCACATCATCCAAATTCTTTGTTGTCAAGATTGATCATCATAATTTGTAGTCAAGGTGGTCTATTAAGACTCTATAACTAATAAGACATTTTGGATTTGAAATCTAATAATCTACATATGTTACTTCTAATTGTGACATGTTGGCATGCAATCTTATTAAAAAAACTTAGACATTTTAGAATAAAAACTACACTATAAGAATTGAACGATGCCTTAACATTTGGATTGAAATGTCACAATTATTTTATGGTCTGAAAATAAGTAAAATCGTTCAATTTTTTTTAAAACCATACCACCAAGTTAGGTAGTAATAGCTTTCCTATAATTGTGTTGCATCACATCAACAAACAGATTTTGAAAAATATCTGGATAACATGTGATCAATGTGAGTATAGAGAAACCACTCCAAACCAATCATATGTCACTACTTAATTATCCATTGAACTTTACTATGATTGTGGAACATAATAATATTATCGTTTTTGTATGGTTATTTCAGAGGCAATTTCCTTTTCTTTTTTATGAAAATGTGAAAATTTTATTAAAAAAGATATGCGAAAAATTACAAGTTAAAAGGGTCATACCCCGGTTTTGGAACATGTGTTAAGCGGATGACCCATTAACACGATAAGAGTACATCCTTTGGCAACCGAACAGTTGGATCTAATAAGATAGAGAAAACCTAACTCACCTCAACAGAGATTTACTAAAAACAGAAAAAGAATCTCCAACCAATTATTCAAGTGAACAAAGGAAGTAGGCGGTCCCGACCTAAAGCACCCGATTGTAACTCGAACAAAGGTGGCGAGAGATTTTTACAAGAAAAGTTACACATAACAGATGGGGCATACCCCATAAAAAGAGCGAAATAGGCAGCGGCAACATGACCAAGGAGGCAATTTCATAATTGAATAAGTTACAGGAGCATCAATTTAATGACCATTATTCAAATTAAATGATTCAGCTATTAATTAATTTACAATTAATAACTCTTAATTCAAGATGCTTTGATGTCGGTGAAACGTGAATTTAACAACATCAACAACTATATAACTATATACAAATGTACATTTTCCATTTTTTTTCATTTGATTTTTTTAAATAAATGAAAATATATAAAAAGAAAGAAAAAAGTCTTGATCACAAGCCAATCAGAATTTTTTCATTTGAATAATAATTAAAGGGTCCAAAGTATTTTGTATAGAAATAAATACTTGATTAATCATGTGTTATTTCATATCATAATACTCAGTTATGTTAAAAAATTTAAAAAATGATATGAAATTCTTCAAGAGTAATTGTGATTGTGTTGGGATTTAATTTATTCATAATTTTTTATCACTTGTAGTCAAGTTTGAGTATTTTTTTAACTAAAATGATTTTTGAACGTATTTTATTAAAAAGATTTGAAACTTGAAAATATTAGAAACCAAGGTACACAAGTTCGATTTATATTCACCACGAGGTTGTAGCTCATGTAGTATCGATCACTCTTTATAAATATGTTAACCAGAGTTTTTGAAATTTATATCATCCCTTCCAACCAAAGCATTCTCAACTTATTAAAAAAAAGTTCGATTTATATTCAACCCGTTGAAAGCACTTTCAACTCGACTAAATCAACAATCAAATCAATTACTAAAAAATATTAATTTTTCTATTAGATCAACAATCAATTAAAGCTCGTTTATGTCTCTACTCGGTTATTTCGAATTTCTTTCTACTAAAAAATTCTAATTACTAAAAAGAGTAGTTTCGAATATTTTTACTAAAATAGTTATGTCGTATTAAATATTAATGTCAGTATAACCTCATTCACGGGCCTCTTCAATGAATGTCTTAATGGGCTTGCTTTACTTCATTGGGCCATACCGCCCTTCATGATCGTGCCCATTTAGACTATTGTTGGGTTTTAAAACTCAACTAATGGACCATACCACTCGCTCATTCACCCCATCTTCAATTAATATCATAATGGGCTTGCTTTACTTCATTGGGCCATATCGCCCTTCGGGATCCTGCCCATTTAAACGGGAGCAACTAACACCACTCTACAAAACAGAGTCGCTTAATACATAAACGCGATTTCAGAACAAACCGCAGAAAACCGAAGTATACAATGGACCGCGGCTATTTCATCCACTGAGGACAACCCCATCGTACGAGCAGTGAAGATCTCGTCAAAAAGCAAACAAGAGAGCGACGGAGATGGGGGCGGTGACGACGGCGTTGATAGCCATAGCAGCGGTGGCGCTGGGCTGGTGTACGATCGAGATCGCCTGCAAACCCTGTCTCGAGAAAGGCCGCGAAGCCATAGATCGCAATCTCAACCCGGATTACGATCCCGACGACGAAACCACCACCACCACCACCCTCGACGCCCCTCTCATTCCCAATAAAAATGACGATGATGCCCCTGCCGCCTCTTCGACTGTCGGCAAGACCGTCTGATCGTTTCACCGACTGTTAGTCTTTGGTTTTTGATGTTGACTTTCGTATATTTTTGCCCCTTTTGTACTGTATCTTCTGTTTTTTTTTTTTTTGGTGATGCTCCTTTTAGCGGGTGTTTTTGTGTCGTATATGGGAGACTGGGATCGGAGAGAAAGTAAAATTGGCGAACTGAGGTAGATTTCTGTACGTGTATTGTATGTAATTTGTGATATCTTATCTTTTTCTCCTACAATGATCTTTTTACAATGTCAAAATTGAAGGATGATATATAATAAACATTGATGTTTTCTTGCTATTCCTTCACCTTCAGATTTGGTCGAGTGATTAAATTGCCACTAGTTTGCCATTTTCCTTTATTCTGATGATTGCAATATCATGATTAAATGTTATATTAGACTCTTATTTTCTTTCATCATGAAATTTTCAATTATTGGGGGGATGTCTTCTTTAAGATTTATCCTTTAGTTAATGATTGTAGTATCTTACAGTTAATTGTTATGTTGAATGTTATGTGCTTTTTTCCCTTTTTTTTCAAGAATGCTATGCCCATGTTCGTCTTCATGAATTCATCAAGAAATCTCAGTGTTTATGGAAGTTTAGCCTTTTCTGTGGCAAAGGATGTTCGATCTGTTCATTAGTGTGGTTTGAATTTATGATTCATGTAATGACATTTGCTATGAAGACTTTACAGGTTAAAAGTCTTAAAGGCCTGTCGACTTTGGATTATGATTTTGTGGTAGAGATTTTGGTAGTCGTCCAAGAACCAATTTTTGCGTTAGTATATACGTAATGTTGGACTTTAATATACCATATATGGGTGTAGCAGCCTACAGGTAAACCATATAGGAGTATTTTAAGCAGCATTTCTTCTGCTATTCATACTTCATCTAAGAACTTCAATGGTTTTCAAACTATGATTGTGTCAAAACTTTGAAGATAGCCTAGAGGAATCTCACCTGCAGTATGTTATCCTTATGATTTGGTAATGATAATGAAATGTGTCTTTACAATCTGACGGAATCAGGAGAGATCCTTATAATGAGGACCATTGTTATTGCACGAAGAGTGAATTAATGTCATAATGATAAGTATCATTTATGTAACGGATACTGTGCCCGTCAGATAATGAATGTTTGATCTTCTTTAGATTTTATGGTAAATACTTTCTCGGTTTAAGTATCTATGTGGCCTTCGTTTTGAATCCCTTTGTCCCTGTTTCATCCGTACATGATGGTGTCTTAGGATTATAGGAATAAATTTGTTTCACAAACAAATATGTTTGTTTTCTAAGAAACAGAAACCATTCAAAATACGTGAAACAGAAACCATTCAAAATACGTGATTCGGTGATTGATATAATGTATGTGTTTGCACATTCAATATCCCTGTTTAAGTCTTGATACCAAGGCTTCTCTAGGATGATTTGACTAACGAGTAAGTTTTGTTACATCTTTCTTCTAAACCTTATCTGAGTCGATAAATTGTTTTCACCCAAAAAAATGATGTTTGTGGGGTATGCACGTCCGTTCCAGGATATTTCCATTGACTGCTCAGCTTTTAAATGTCAATTTCATGTTTAAATGAGGTAGTAAGCACATGGCATTTTGTAACAATGTAATAATCGTCATATGTGATCTGATCGACAATTGTGGTCGATAAGTGTTGTGTTTCTTGCAGACTTTTCTGCATTTCTTTTCCTGAAAGGTTTGTCGACAATTTTTCCATCTTTTCCTGCACCTTATGTATGTTATGTTGAATCGAATGATATCTGTGGTGGTTGCTTTTTTTTTTTTATGGGATATCTATGGTAGACAATTAATTGACACTATAAACTTCACACCGACCCCACACAGTGGGATAAGGTGCAGTTGATGATGATGATATGTGGTAGTTGCTAAGCAGCGATATATAGATATTGCGATGTTGTAGTCTCTGTAAAGTTTTTGCTCTAATATTTTCGTTACATAGCCCTCGATTTATTTTGTATTTACTTGAGAATGTATTATGCTATTCCTGAGACTTTCAGCATGTACAACCTAAAGGATACACTATGGCTTGCTTAGCAATGAGGAGTAATTTTATCCATCTTTTCATAAGTTGATATTTGCTCATAAATGCCACCCTAATCAAGGGCTCAGCTGTCAATTAATTTTTGAAAATATGTAATCTCACTTCACATTGGCAAAATATTTAAAGGTTCATGCCAAAGAGTAGCCAACCCATTGATGGACAGCGATTGTTATACTTATTTATAACTGCTGTAGTAATGAACAGGAAAAAAATAGGTACTTGCAAATTTGCTAACCTTCAAAGTACATAATGTGGCAAAGAACTGTCTATAAAGGCCTTTATTTCTGGCATTCTGGAAAATAACAAGAGGAAAAAGAGAAATCCTGGATATACATGAGTTGTGAGACATTTTATGCATGTATTTCAAATAACACATTTTACGACAACGAAACATTTTTCCAAGACTCGGATCTTGGGGTTATTTAACGGATTGTGGCATTTGCCACAAATAATTGCAAAGTTGGGGTGTATTGAGGGGTTTAATAATTTTTTTTTTAGTACAATGGGGGGACTAGGTCACTAGGGGAGGGGACACACGCACCCGTATGGGATCGAACCCGGGTCATTCAGAGGGGTTTAATAATTTAAGTGCAGGAGTACTCCCACTTTTTTTTTTTTTCCAATCTTGTAAAAGAAATGAAAAAGGAAAAAGTGGGAGTAGGCACCATTTGCACTTAAATTGTTAAACCCCTCAATACACCCAACTTTGCAATTATTTGTAGCAAATGCCACAATCCGTTAAATAACCCCGGATCTTGTTTCTCAAAAAAAAACTAAAAAAGACTCGGGTCTTGATTTAGTGAAAAAGCTGAATGATTGCAAATTCAGGTCTACTTGTGTTCATGTCTCAAATTCAGAGTCAGTATTTGAGAATATGATAAGAAAAATATAACTTTACAGTTATACATCACAATAAAAAATTATCTCTATCGACTTCCTGTACACATCGAGTTGAGATTCATTAACTTCCAGCTTCTGATTTAGAGCGGGATCTCCCATTTCATTCACAGGGAAAAATGCTAAGCCATTTACGCTAGGTAGTTGTATATTTGCGGGTTATTTTTGTCGCGCTCCAAATATTCTCTGTCAATGAGGCTCTCAATCCTTTTCTTCAGGTCAGCTGGTTTTATGGGAAACTTGAGCTGTGCAATGGTCAATAGAGATTATATTCAATCTCTTTTTTATCTAAACTCACACGCAGATAAATATTAGGGATAATTACAAAAGCACCCCCGAGGTTTGATTGAATGTTAAAATTAAGCGGTAAACTGTAATATTTTTATAAATATGAGAGAAATTTTGAAATGTATTTTGTTTATGAATGGGGTAAATGTTAGACAAAATAAAACCTCAGGGTATTTTTGCAATTTTGAGGGATTTTTTTGTAATTAGGTTAAACGTCAAGGGTATTTCTTGTAATTAACCCCAAGTATTATACTAAAGCCAGTAAGTTTCCATTACCTGCTGAAAGAGTTCCGTTATCAAGAGGGTGTGACTTAGCATTTTTCTCGTCTTCATTATCCGAACAATAGCAGCATCAACCTATACGAACAATCACCGAAATTCGTATTAGCTTCTCCGATAAATTTGCAATTCAGAAAATTTAATCGGGCAAACAAAAAGTAAACCTGATATTGACGGTCTTGGAAGACTCTTTCTGTAGTGCTCGTATTTTCTTCAACTGTTTCCTTCATCTGAATGGCATTTACCTGTTCCCCATACAAAGCAATAATAATCACATCCAGCAAAACCCCAAGTCTAGTCTAGGCACTCCTCAGAATCAGTTTGAAAACTATTGTATTACGTTACTGAGTGTGTATGTATACCTTTATACGATATAGAGGAGCATTAAATTGATCGTTGAAGACAAAGGTGTCTTCATCTTCCACATCTCTCCCTTTGGGGATCTGCAAGGACGGGGCGATTATTGAATTCAAATATTTGTTTTCGGTAAGCCAAGGAAATTGAAAATGTGTAGTGTCCAAGACTGATAATTGACAACTCACTTTATTAAGAACACGAAATTTTCCACATGAAAGTGACTGCAAAGTCCTCCTCAGCTCTTTATCCTCGATACCCGTGGAGTCCTTGATATCTTGAAAGCTAAGTTTTTGCGCGTCATTGAACAGCATCAACACAACAGTCTGGGGGCACAAAACAACATATGCAATAATATCATATTGAACAAAAAAAAATAGGGATAATTATAAAAACACCCCTGAGGTTTGGGCTAATTACAAAAAAACCCAGAGTTCTTTGAAAATTACAAAAAACTCCTTGAGGTTTGATTCTGCCTTGCATTTTTCCTGGTGATTTTCGAAAACATTTCAAAAAAACCCTTAAATTTAAGACAAAACGAAACCAGAAGGGTTTTTTTATAATTTTGAAACATGTTCTGGGTTTTTTGGTAATTAACCCAAACCTTAGGGGTGTTTTTGTAATTATCCCAAAAATTATGCAAAAGACGAGAAGCTTGTGAAACAAACTACAATAAGTACATAATCGAACGAGACCAACCTGAAACAGAGAAACTGCCAGCTCCTTTTTACCTTTTGGAAATTCTGCTTTTAGCACACAGTGGCCTAATGAATTTTGCCACATTAATCGCCTTCCACTGTACTTGCTTAAGTAAAATTCCTTAAAGATATCCTGGAGGGTGATTGAAGTAACGACACTGGGTTATTCCATACAACTGTTAGCTCCATAATTTACCGATCACAATTCCAATAATGTGACAGCTCACAAACCTGATACACGTTGAGCTCATGGGGAGGCGAACATCCATGGGTGGATATGTCGGCCAATATCTGCATCCAAGCGAACATACTTGAGTTAATTACCCAGAATAATCGGACGAGTGAAGATGAGAACACCTGAGAGCAATGTAAAAGGAATAAAAGACTGCCATTTACCCTGTTGTCAGGACGTGGACACTCATCTCGATTCCTGATGGAAGTTTTGTCCGAGCTTGGGATGATTGCTTGAATGATTCATTAATCTCTTTTGACAATTCAATGTCCTGGAGTAAGGTTTTCCAAAGCCATTACACTAATGAAGAGATCTTGCTAAATAAAAATAGGAAAGTTGATTGATTTTTGATTTGCGTAAATTGCTTTGCTTAGCTGTATAGAGAAACAAGTTTCATGAAAAGCAAACCATGCAAGACTAGTGAAATGGATAAACTAATATAAGCGTCCCCTAATGTCTTAATTTCGCCACAAAAGGATGTAATCTCCCACCTTGCAGGTGATGGAAATTCTATAGCAACATAAGTTAGTTGTGAATAGCAAAAAGGCTTTAAGATATGTGATTTGATATATTGACAGTTTGAAAAACGTCTCTCTTGGGTAAGAAGATAAGGAAGAATTCAGAATCTCTGTGTTGTTGAAATAAGGGTACCCGTTTTCTCAAAGTATGTCACCTGGAAAAAAACCGAAAAACTCGTCGAGATAAATAAAATGTTTCAGAGATAGAAATGCTTGTGAATTGACAATAGCACAATATTCTTGCTTTACGATTTGCTCGATTTAACTTATAGACATGAATATTTTATCCGAAAGGTGATTTGTGGATTTGGCAGTGAATTTGGTCTTACAAGAACATTTCTACAGCTTAAGCCAGCTGGAAAAGTGATCTATAGGTGGTTTTAGTGTCTGACGGGCCCAGCAGGCACCCAATCCCCCTGATCACTATGTTAGTTTTCTTTCTTGTTATTGGAAATAAGAATTTTTTGTTGTCGGACGAAAATATGTTTTACGGAAGTGTGTCCTTCTATGAGGAAAATTGGCTTTTGCTGCAGGGTGAGTATCTATATAAACTTAAACACATCAGGCATGCAACCTTGAACAATTGATACACACCTTGAACATTCCTTCAAGTTTGTTTGTGAACTGACTGCCACACTCTGTTTTCAACTGCAACAACAAAGGAACATTTTTAACTTGACACTGGGTAGAGTTTATAGGGGATAAACTTAGAAAGAGACGATTTCTTTACCTTGGTGATCATGGACTTCTCTGCATCAATAGAGGCACTCTTACCCAACAAGAGTCTTTTAGCGAGATCTTTCTTATAGAATGCTTCAAATACATCTTTACCCTACATACGGAAAAATAAAATTCGATTCTGAGGCATATTTAATGATATAGCATTTGCAAAATAACATAACTTCCAACACTAAGGTCAAGTTAAATGCAATAAATGTGTATTACCTGTATAAATCTGAACAAAACCAACACTTTATCCAATGTACCCTCCAATTCCTCCTCTGATGCACCCTTATTTCCAGCACGGAGCTTCTCATCGACAAATTTGGCAATTAGCTCAGCAGGTTTGTTCTGGAACAGGACAGAAAAATACTTAGAATAATGCCAAATTGATATGCTGAAATCATAATGAGGACGGATTTACGGTACACATCCAATGTAAGCACCTAAACCATTATCGTGCTTAGCCGTGATTAGAGATAAAATTTCGAACTCATCCAACTGATTTGCTTTCGATCCTCTGCCCACTCCTTATATCAATTTAGTTAAAAACCACCAAAAGAACAATTACGAAAGGTCATAACAACAGGAAGAGACTGTCAGCTGCTTTCCCATTTCACCTCATATGCTGTGACTATATGTAACTAAAGGAGAGGGTTAACAATATTGTAAGCTGATCTATGCAAGAAATTTACCAAGAAGATATTCACTTTCCAATCTATAAATCAATAGATGATTCAGACTGTCAACCTTTGCAAGTTTCCATGTTGAATGCAGAACGCATAGATATCATCAATAACCAAAATGCACCCAAAATCCCAATCATCTCTCACACTACATTTCAAGTGCCCAATTCACAGTTCCATTACAAGATTCAAGGTGAAAAATCGAAACTCGGAGCAAAGGCCAAATAGTGTTTTTTATCATATGATGTCTTTTTCACTGCATCTACTACTGTTACTAGATAGCAGATATTGTGCATTCATATAAACTTGCATTTTCTCCATCATATAGTTTTCTTTAGTTTTGCAACAAGGGCATCTGTTGGACAATTTGATTTTGATCACATTTATCCAAAGGATAAAAGTGCTAAATCCATAAAGAACAGCCCAATAAACAATAACTAAGGCCAACTTCAATTACAAGCAAAGGACATAACATGTGCAGGCTGGTATACGGTGTCAGAATAATCTGTAGCAGTTGGTTAGGTGAGAATAATTTTGTATCCTTCCTTTTAAAGAACTCATATTTCAAACAATGCTATGTATTCACATTTACAAAAACTGATGTGTTTTTATCAGAGGTAATATATGCTGCAAATGTGTGGATACTTATACCAATTTTAAATTTATTCATTTTAATTGGTTATGAAGTTTTCTTCACTCTCACAACTGATAGCAATCAATCAAACTAAATCAAGTAGCAAAATGACTATACCTGCCGGAGATTAATGAGATGCTCAAATGCATCCTTGATGGTATTACTAAATGCTTCATTTTTCAAGAAACTTTCTTCCCATATCCTATCAAGATTCGCCTTAAATTCCAGTAAGCAGGATACCATATCTTTGTCCTTCTCTTCATCCATGACCATGCCCTGGCCAGTTCTCCGGATATACTGATTAAGGGATTGCCTCAAAGATTCAAGAGCATTAACCCTGGAGAAGAGCACATACATTCTATGGAGATCTTCAATACGCTTCCCATCCATCAATATCGTGAAACCCTGCGCAAGTACATAAAGTAATATGAAATTAATATGCTTAACTGAATATGGAAATGGAAATTATCTGTCAACACATACCTTGTCCGAGATTGCAGATATATGGCGTTCCAGAAGTTGCCTTTCTGCAGTAGCTACTAATGGCTTTCTTGTACTTGCATCCAGGTAGAGTTGGCATCTTTCATGCTCTTCTTGCAACCTTGTCTGGAGGAAAATGTGAAAAAAATAAAAATGGATCCACGTCATGATAAAAGATAATACAGAATAATCTATAGATGAAATCTAAATGTCCAAAATGCATGGCAGATCAAGAATCTCATAAATATGTAAAAGAAGAAAAACACAGTATGATTCGCACCTCTACATGTTTTAGGTAATCTGGAACATCTGACTGCTGTATGTATTTAACGCCTTCAGCTGCGTAAAATTCAGATGTGCATTCAAGGAATGGCTTTTCAAAGCTTTCTGGGTAAATTCCCAAAGCAGTGAAAAACTTCAAAAGATGACTAAGTAGAGTTCTATCAACTGCTTCGCCTAATCTATAAGAACAACAAAAGTATTAATATTAGAAAATGATTATTCTGTATCTCATCAACTACGTTTAATCCAATTATGCCATTTCCATATAGAAATTGCATGGTTAAAAATTGCCTCTGCCGACATAACAAAAAGCACATGAACAAATGCAAAAATCCTTGAATATGCTGTAGCTTAAAAGCAAAATGTGCAGTAAAGTAAATCTTCTGTAAAGTCATTAAAATGTATGGTTAATTATATGCCACAAGACTTAAGTATGAACAATGTTGAGTTACAAAACTTTATATGTCCAGTAATAGATGCTACTGCGCAAATATAGTGATTAAAGAAAGCTTTTGTACTGACAAATGTCAGCCTTCCAAAACAAAAATGCAATTACCTTTCACTCTCAATCATTTTCAACAGTCCAAATACTGTTTTATGCTCTACTTCCGAAGCCAATGAGAGATGTTTGCGAAAAAGCTGCAAGCCCATATCCCATAATGAACGCACATTTGGGTTTTGCTTCACATATGTTCTATCCAGATATAATGCTATACCACGGATCATCAGCATCTGGTCACAAAAATCCTGCCAGCTCTTCTCCACAAGTGATAGAAAAACCACCAGATCTTCACTTTGGCCAACCAAAGCTTGTAAAGCAGCAGATATAAACTCTTCGCACTCCTTTTCAATACGCTGATAGAGAGTGCCCCCCATCTTGTGCAAGCAAAGGTCATTGACCGCCTAAAAGATTATAAGGTTGCCTGTCAGCATTGAAGAGATGCAGTCGTACGAAATAAAGATCGTTCCTTACACCAACCTGATATAGCTTCTCCAGGTCACATGGATCAGGCTGTTTCAAAAATATTGCACTGATTGCAGACTTGAGTGTTGCCCACGTATTTTCCTCAAAATTACTTGGCAATGTCGGTTTTGCTTCACAGACGAAATCAAGGAATTGATCAATATGGTATATTTAACTTACGCAGAGAGAACAAAGACGAAGAAGAAGAAGGAAACAGGGCACAATAATTTCCAGTTCGTTATCTACCATTCCACTTATCTTGGAATCTCAGGAGCAAAAGTCGGTGGGAACCAGAGGGGGAAAAAAGGAAAAAGAAAAAAGGAGGAGTTTTGTCCAGGCCCCAAGCAGTATTAGGTTCAAAACCATTTACAGATCAACTCCTTCCAGCAGAATACATAGCATTTCACATTGTTTATAGTGAGTGTTAGAAAGTGGCTTAAAAATAAATCACCTTTAACAAAGGTGTTGACAAGGCCTCTTCGCATAATTGTCAATAAAACATGCATCTGATAATATATGGCTTGATATAAACAAACAGAAATGTGCTCTAAGGTCATTCACTCATTCATCAGCAACAAAGGCAGTAATTACCTCCATCACTTCCAAAGAACAATTTAGATCGCTTTAAGTGCAAGCTTTAACAGTGGCACACTAGCACATGACAAGAAAGGATAAAAGAACTCTAATACTATCAGGTGGGGGCAATACTGAAAAAACTGTACCCCAATAACACAAATACTAACAACATTTGTCCAAGAGAATCTACATGCACCTACCTCCAAGAACACTAAGTTTATGCTGAAATCCCACTTTTACGAAAGTTAAAGCCTAAGATCACCTAGGTAGAGGACGGCAACACCAGAAACTTAAAGAAAAATCTGAAGATTACTAAGATTAACAGTTTATACATGCATTGAAAGTTGAAATACAACCAGTTCAATTGTAGCTTAAAGGGCTTTCTTATCCATACTATGGGAATTGGGAAGTAACAAACAATAGTTCTTAAACGAACTGAGAACATCACAGATCTTTATAGATTTCGACCCTAATTAAAGCCCAAAAAGAAACACATCAAAGTTTGCTTAATGTAGTTGCTAAATATGATTCTCAAGCTACCCAATCTAACATTTTCACCTCAATTCGACCAACACAAACACCAAAAATCTCACACTGGAAATCCCAAATCTTCACCTGGAACTCAAAATCACTTAATCCATTAAAAAGTGTCCAATCAAAGGAAAAAGAAAAAAATTCGAACCTTTAACAAGCTTAATTACAAGCTTTTTCGTAGGATTCGGAGGCGTGGCCTTCTTCCGAGACAAATTGGCGGTGACTCCTCCTCCTGATGCAGACACGCCGCGTCCAAAAACGGCAGACGAGGGGGACGCCTCCATTGCACCGTCGCTGGGATCGTCTTCGATCATAGGAGAGTGAGCTCCGAAGTGTCCGTGAGGAGTAATCTGCTGCTGGCCATTCTTGTTTCCATCGAGTGAGCACGCAACGCCCTGCGACTTGGCTTTTTTCATTGCCGGGAAAACAGGGGCTCCACCGGCGCCGGTAGCGGTGGCGGTAGTGGAAGAATACGGGGATGAAGAGCGCCTTCCGGTGTTGTTGGAGGCGGAAGCGGAGGTGGTGGGTTCAGACATAGAACAGTGAAAATAAATCTCAAGGAGAGCTCTTCATTGAAGAAGAAAAAGGAAATTAGAGAAGAATAGAAATTCTACTGATATTCGATATTATGCTGTTTAGGCCTTAATTTAACGAGTGGCAGTCCGTACACTGGACTTGGGTTTGTTTTGGATAGGCCCATATTCATTATTGGGCTTTTATTTGTTGGACATAAATAAAAGATGCCCATCACCAGTGCCCAATGGTAGCCAGGAAATAAATCGGAGTGGGTCGACACTTAGGGTTGTCAATTTCGACCCAACCCATGATATCGCCCCGTCCCGTGATTCAGGGTGAGGCAGGTCTGGATATCACTTCCGCCCTGCCTAGAATATTTATTTTTAAAATATATTATAATTATATTATTATATCTAACATTTAAAAATTATTAATAATAATCATTGAAAATAATATTTTATTAATATATTATAAATATATATAAATTTATTTTTTTATTTAATTTAATTTAAAATAGGGCAGAACGGGTCGTCCCACGCTGCTACCCGCGGCGGGTTATCGCCTCACCCCGTTCTAGGAATGGGGCAGGTATTGATTTTTACTGAACCACCTAATTGCCATCCTTAGATACACGAAATTGTAGTGCTCCAGATAAAAAACTAAAATAACAACTATATAATTAATAAATAAAAAAATTCTTAAAAAACTCGCCCACTAAAAAAATTAAAAATGGGGGCCCATGGCCCAAGCTGGCCCCCTAGCTCCAATGACAATGGCTTTTTGTAGGAAAAGATGTACCCCACACACCTAGTACTCACACTTTGTTATTAGGGGGATTCGAACTCGAGACCTCAAACCCACCAAAGGTGGGCGCTCGCGACCAGGACAACCCCTGGGGGCGCCAATGACCATGTCGACAGATTTTTTTTGCTTATTATCATAGCGATTTAAAAGCCTTTACCCCAAATGGGTGTGGAAGATAAGGAGACAAGTAAAAACGATGGGCGGTGCTGACTATTCCATTTACCTTTTGTACGAGAATATGAATTTCTTGGTCCACACTCGTTATTCCTACACGTTGGGGCATATTACATGCCTTCTACAAAACTTATTATAAATAGTAGTAAAACTTTAGTGAGCATGCATGAGCTAGCTATACGTTTCCACTTCTCATTAGTAAAAAAATGCAGTAGCTTTCTTTTTTCCTTTTTCTTTTTCCCTTTGTTTTAGGTTGATGATTTTATGGCAGTAGAAAGGCATCCTCTGGTGGTTAGCGGTGTGGTGGGGGACGTTTTAGAGCCTTTTACGGCCACGACTGAGCTCCGAGTATATAGCGATGGTCGGACTATCTTTAATGGTAGTAGTATGCGACCATCACAAGTCGCCGGCCGGCCTAGGGTTGAGATTGGAGGCGAAGATTTCCGCACCTTTTATACTCTTGTAAGTATTTAATTCGTCCTATATAAGTTTTTCGGATTAATTGCAATTTCAGTCATGTAATTCATAGTATGACGCTTTTAGTCCTCGGCGACCTCAGCCTTTTAGTGAAAATAACAATTCTTGTCTTGTAACTTTTAACAATCCCATATAACTTCACCTTAATTCGATAAATACAAAAGTGATGATATCTCATATTTGCGAGGTTATGGTGGATGCTGATGCTCCAAGCCCTAGCAACCCACATTTTAAGGAATATTTACACTGGTCTCTCTCTCTCTCTCTCTCTCTCTCTCTCTCTCTCATTCGCAAGATTCCTCTTTTTCATTTTACTTTCTAAATATTTTTTTAGAAATCTCATTCCATGCATGATTTTGGCTAGTTTATGTCATTTCAGGAAACGTGGTCCAATATCAACTAGATAGCATAATATCGTATTGGGTCCTTTTTCAATCCACGTATTTCAAATTACGAATATATGTCAACTACATATAATTCAGTTTATTGATGGTGTGTGAAATAAATGATAGAAACACCAACTAGCTACAAATAATCAACTAATAGGATGAATGATGAGAAATACAAGTAAAGTAAATTAATATATTCATGATATCGTAAAAATGAAATTTATGTAACACGTTATGATTTAATTATTGCTACTGATGATATATAACATTCTCGTAATGTGTTTGTGAGTTAACTGTATGTGTAGGTTGGTCACTGACATCCCAGGAAGCACTGGAGCTGGTTTCGGTGAGCAATTTTATAACTGTACGCTAAAAATATATTCTTCCACAAGGACCACAACCTCGGATTGGAGTAAAAGAAATCCTTATATACCTAAATCTTATAAATCCACCACCTGTTTGATTCTAGATTCCAATTCTTTATTTTTTAGAGCACATGTATAAAAATATATAAAATTGTTATTCACATATTTCCATTCAAATTACATTAGTGGGACTGCCACTACAAAATATTTCTAGTTAATATTTTACTATTTCTAAATTGTATCAATCTAACAGAGTATCACATATTCAAACTAAATATTCACTATCAAAGGTTTTCAAAAAAAAAAATTCACTATCAAAATTTCAAATTATTAGATACATAAAATTTTAAAAATAATACAATAAAACATGCAAACAAACACAATTTCATCTGTATTATCACATTTTTCATACCTAAAACTCTCTCAAAATCAAAACTACTCAACCAAATATAGTCCAAACCAACATAACACTTTATTTCCATTTCATTGATCCAAACACAGTTTCACATTTTCACACAAAAACCAATAAAATGTGAAGAAAAATGAAAATTAAAACATAAATATACGAACCCTTAATTTTTTCGTCCAAAATCTCATACCCAATGATAATGTCATAATATAAGCGGACAGAAAAATTACACATCATCTTTACTAAGTTCTGATGAATGAAGCAATTTATGCAGGGAACGAGCTAGTGAGTTATGAGAGCCCTCGGCCATTAATGGGCATCCACCGCCTCGTTTTGGCACTGTTCCGACAAGCGGCCCGGCAAACAGTGAATCCACCAGGGCGACGCCATAATTTTAATACCAGAGAATTTTCTCAGCTCTATGACCTTGGTTCGCCTGTAGCGGCCGTGTATTACAACTGCCATAGGGAAAACGGCACAGGAGGCCGTCGAGCCTAAGGGCGAACTAGCGAATATTTATAGTACCCACCATAATAAAACCTGTGGTTGAAATTATTCATGTATTCCTATGGTAACACTTGGTTACTTTTAGTGCTGAGGCCTGAGAATATATCAATGGCCTTACAACCTATGTCCGTGACGTTCCAAACTTACATTCTGCAACGCCACGTATAAAGTATTTTTAGACTCTGGAGAGCATGTCAAACTCGAAAATATTCATGGTATAATATCTTAACTATGTCAACATAAAAAAAAAGGAACATGCATGAATTTTTCCAGTAAAGTAGACAATGTAATCCAAATGAAGTATATATGCAACAAGCACGAATAGGATGTGTAATAAAAGATGCCTATACAGTTTCATGCAAGAATGTAGAAATTAAAGATATTCCAGTCAAACCCATCATAATCATGCTTTTATCACTTGTGTAAATTACCTCATCCGCAACTTAATTGTAAAGAATATATCCTTGTTGGAGTAACAACATGCTGGAAGATATTCTTGCATCCCACCTGCGTGTGATTATCAATCCTCTGTGTCCGAATTGAAGTTCAAATATTACTGGACACAATTTCAACAAACCCCATATCAGGGAGAAAATAAAAAGGGAGCGCCAGAGTGAGGATCTGGACTCGAATTTGAATCAGGAAGGACTATAAAAAGTAGCTAGCTTAAGATATTGAAATACATTGTATCATGATATTATTTAACAAGCACAATGTATTTGTTAATATAACTTTAGGTCATTTTCATCAATCTAAATGTATCGTAAAAGTATTTAATACATATAATCATAGTCACACCCATTTATCCCACAAAATATACATATTCTTTCTTCACATTTTGTATATAAAATTCATTCTCGCAATCAATCAAAATATACATGGCATTTATTAATTATATCAATCTACATTCAACAATTTATCACAGTCTATATCAATCATCTTATACCCAAACCGCAATAAGGTAAACGAGGTTCTAATCTAACTGGATTAATGGATAGGAGAAACTATAGCAACTAGCTATATAAGTCAAACAGAACCGAATATACAAAGTTCCAACAGTTGAATGTTTAATTCCTCTAGGTAAATGGTCCTAATACCATAACCTCTTTTATGGAGCATATATGCAAAGTCCCAATAGTTGGTTATTATAGAATTCTTTGGTGTGAAAGAAACACCATCGTAACCAAAATTTTAAAGTGCAACTTGATACATCTAATATCCATCACAAATGCATGCAGTATCATATATAAAAGGTTTTTCTTAAATATAAATTTGTTGTGAATTATACATTTAACGTGAAATTTTGGACTGAAATAAGAGATCAAAATTCAAACAGAAACATGAAATCTGAAATGCATATTTATTCCCATTAATAACAAACCAATATTGACTTTCTGCATATTAACACTTGGCTGGAAACTGGAAATTCACATTTATTAGTTGATCTTTTATATTTTGATTTTTGCCTCTTTATTTGGAGCACAATAAACGAGTATAGTATAATATGTTTGAGTATGAATAAAAAATATGACAACCAACGCACCAGTAACTACTAAAACAGATACGGGTTTCATTACATAATTGATATTTTTAGGCCCATTCATCTTTGAGTTTGAGTGTATTGACACTTGACCAAATTGAATGCATCCCTATTAAGTAAAAGTGGAATTTATTCAAAAGGCAATAACTATGAAGACAATCAAAAGAATCTCTGTATGTCTTTGATGCTTTTGGACTTCCACGATTGCAAGTTGGAATTGTACGGCATACCTTTAGGGTAAACAATACACGAGGAAGATAAGAACATTGAATAGTATCCAAATCAAAATATGTTATAGTAGTAATTCACTGACAAAAGTCCACTGGGGAAGATTAAAGGAATCCTACAATAGGTGACAAGGCCGGTATGATCATGGACATGCTATCCCCTCCCCTCCCCCTTTCCAACCACCACAAAAACAAAAAAAAAAAAAAAAAAAACAAAAACAAAAGAAAAGGAAAATAATGAATCTATCACCTTTGAATCTTTTAGTTGCAAATGAATTTTTCTTACCAAAAAGACAAATGGAAACAGGACATGAAAATATGAAATGAGGACAAGTGAATAGATTTCTTTGTTTATTTAAGAAATAACACACACACACCACAAAAAAGAAAAAGGGAGAGAAGTACAGAATCATATGAGAAACTTGTATATTTTTTCCTACTTAGAACTTTAAAAAATAAAATTCTTGAACAATCAATTTGCTTTAATTGGTGAGAATATAAACCACTAGCCCACTTGATTGGCTTTATCACTCCAATATGGGAGAGGCTGCAATGTGGAAGTAAAACTTACAAAATGGACTACTATAAACACAAGCAAATGTTCTTGGGGACTCATACATCGCATTCAATGACATTATTAGGCTTCTACATGAAGGCAAACAGGTTCAAAAAGTTCTATAGCATTTGTTAACCCTCCTGGTCGGTAATTTGAGATGGTCTAAGGCACAACAATAACATATACAACACTGATTGTTACCTAAGACCATTCCAAGTTACCAATCAGTTTGGAGTTGAGATTGGGCACGACACTCCCTAACTGGTAAGTTCATTTAAGTCTCAAATTCAAAATTCGCTAATGGCTGTTTCCATATATTTGATGTCTTCATAAAAAAGCAGTCTCATGTCATAATGCTCAACAGCTCTGTCCCCTAACCATTTTAAGATTTTCTAGTGCTATTAATGATATTGGACTTTTTCACAGGATAAAGTAACCTGGAGGCTGCAAATCCTAAGAACAAACATGAGACCTGAAGGGTGGAAAACTGGAAATGTCAATTGGCGCCTGTGAACCCTTATCCTAGTTACCCTCTTCTGCCCTCATCACACACTCGTATCCTTCATGTAGAAATGCCAAATGATTCGACAGGAACGAGTCAGTCAAATAATAGGAGGTCTAATATTCTATTCAGAGGTTTCCACTACTTTTTTCGACTTTCCTTCAGACTACCAGGTGAAGATAAATCAACCAATAAAATATTTGAATTAAAATCAGTATGCATCTATTCACAACCAACCTTGCACGCCATCCCTTTTCCGTGATTCTGAAGAAGACACTAATCAATGATCACCGGCCTAAAACTAGAGCGTTTATTCAAGAATGCGGGCAGATATACAAGAGAGCCATCAGAAGATCACATTAAATAATTATATAAGCTCCATGTTATGGGCTAAGTTGGGAACCAAAACATCAGTCCATCCTCTCTTTAACCACGTTTAAAATCTGTGTTAATTCTACAGACACATTCACCCTCCTAACAAAATAATTTTAAGAGTGACTAATACCAAGGTTGCAAGATTTGCTGGTAAACCAAAGTTTCATCTCTCATCCTCGTATCCACAACAGCTTAATATGTTGGAGAATGAAAATTAAACTAAATTAGCACTTCAATTTTAATTATCAAGGTCATGTAAACCAGTCCAGCGTTCTATCCATCAACAGGGACAAAACCGGAAAAATTATTGAAACCTATCTTTAAAACTACTGAATCGGACTTAAGTACCAATGTACCATGACAATAGGTTAAGGTATGTTCAAGTAGCTCATCAACGAAAGTAATATCAAGTAAAAGCAATAATCAATTGAAAAAAAAAATTACTTATAGAAACAGGGGGAAAAAATCGGCCGACATAGGTATTCATCTATAGAACCGAAATTCATCATTAGGAAGAAAACAGCAGGAGCAGTAAGAAATTTGATAAAAGATACTAAAATACAGAGGATCTCCTAAAAACTTACAGCTCAATCACTCGAAGCCTCCGCAACTTCTATTTCTTCTTTGAACCATAAGTGACCACGATCACGCCCTAAAATAGACGATTCCTTTCGTTCACGCCGTCAAAATAAGCCCTAAAACAATTCCAAGACATTTCTGTTCCGATTTTCATGCTGTAAAAAAATCACCCAATAATCAACAATGAAACCATCGGCCCATCGAGTTGTCAGTTGTTGCTGGAAAGATAGTCGAAAGAACTCTCTGGCAAGGCAAATCACTAAATCAGTAATAAATCCTTATAAAAAAGGGTAAATTAGTTCTTCAAAAAAAAAAAAAAAAAAAAAAAAGGGTAAATTAGCAGTGAGACACGTGGCGAAACAAAGTAAAGATTAACGGCCAAGATGAAATCAGTTGCAAAAGTCAAACGGTTTCAATCCTATTCTTCAGTCGAATATACTCGATCTAGTTAGGGATGTCGACGGGCGGGCGGGGACGGGGAGCAATCCCCATCCCGTCCCGCGATCGCGAGAATCCCCTGTCCCGTCCCGTCCCATCACAGAGACAAACGGGAAAAAACTCCCTCATCCCGTCCCATGGGATCCCTTGTGATTTCCCGCCCGTTTTATTATTATTTTTTTTTTGCAAAAACTAATTTAAAAAAAAAGATTTTTAATATTTAAAATATATATGAATTATATAGAAAAACTAAAAAAACACTTATTCTACGAAAAAATAAAAAAAATTAAAGATTTTTTGATTTTATATATTTAATGTAGATATATTTATAATATATTATATATTTTTAAAATATTATATTATATACTTAATATTCGGTTCCTCATGGGAAGCAGGCGGACTATGATCCCCGCCCCCGCCGTCCCCGTCCCCACGGGGGAAATTTTCGGGGATTCCCCGCCCCGTTTGGGGCGGTTCCCCGCGGGGAACGGGGAATCCCCGCCCCACTGCCATCTCTAGATGTAGTACATCTCGTACATATGGTCCATATGGATAATTGTGTGCAAATTTTTACACATCTATAATAAATTTACGTTTATTATTAGAGTCGTCTATTCCGATCCAATCCGGCCTGGTGGGCCGGCCCGACCAGATTTTTAGTGGATTGGGCTATGATTTTTAGGTCCGTTAAGCTATGATTTTTAGGGCCAAAAAAACGGGCCTATTTGGCATAGCCCATTAGACTTGAAAAATCGGACTAAGTCGATGGGCCCGATTTTTACAGTGTAATTTTATGGGTTGGACTCCAAAATTAGCGGTTCGATTATTGTCTGATCCGACCTGATCCAAACTAATTTTTTACTCTTGGCCCAACCCAGTCATTTTGACAGCTCTATGTATTATGCACTTGGAGTCTAGACTTAGAAAAAACTTTTTCTCTTGCCTTGCAATTTGCATAGTTGCATTTAGGGCTGTGCATGGGACTTGGAGATCACCGGAATCGAACCGATATTCGAACCGAAAATATCCGTTGACTTTTTGACTTTCTCCGAACCGAACCATCCCGAATTTTTTTTGGTACGGTTCTGGAGATTTTTAAAATATCCGTACCGAGAACCGTATCAACCAGTACCATTACCGTTCTGCCAACCGAAGACCCGAAGATAGAACCGATTTTTAAGATTTTTTTAATGGGTTATTGATTTTTTGCAATCTGTCTTATAGGGTCATTGCGGTTTGATACTGACTATTTTTTTGTGAAAGTAGTACCTAAATTAAACGCATTTGTTGAAATGCAACCTAATACACACCGGCGATGGAATATTCCACCGGGATTCTATCACGTGACACGCACGCCCCCTTTTTTAAGGGTATTTTCGTCAATTTAGGTTGTTATTGTAAGTCCAAGCGGCTACGATAATCTAGAGGGGGGGTGAATAGATTATCTCCATCTTTTCGATTTATCCCTCTTTTTTCAAATTGAATGCTCAAAGACAAATATAAAGGTGCGGAATGTAAGCAACACGCGTCGATTTAAAGAGGTTCAACCCACCTAGGGCCTAATCCTCTACCACCCCAAGATATCCGGGATGGATTTCGAAAAGAAAAAAAAGAATTTTATTAATTACCAAAATTAATACAAATTCAACTTACAACACCTTGAAGAGCACCACACTCTTCTTCAACACCACCTTTGAGATTGCCACAATCTCACTTGAAGATTACCACAATCTCCAAACGGCACCTTGTGAAGATTACCACAATCTTCACCCTCAAGAAGAGCACCACACTCTTCAACACCTCAACAAGAAGATTACCACAATTTTCTTACACCTAACACCTAGTTCACCCAAGTGTGTTCTTACCACGAACACTCACAAGGATATCTTGTGTTTGAATGACGACCACAAATTCAAGATTACAACTCGATAATTGATAATACAATAGAGTGCAAGTGTAATCAAGAATAGCCAGACCTCAAGGATGTGAAAGTGATAAGCTAGGCAAATTACAACAAGAAATATGACAATGTAAAAACAAGTGTATTCTTGAGTGTATCTTGTTGTGTTGTAGTTTTCTCTCCTCTTGTGTTGCTTCAATTCTTCCTCTATTTATAGAAGATGTCTTGTACATGATAGGCTCCTCTTGGGGACATGAATTACGTAAAAATTGCAAGACAATTGAAGAAAAGAGTCATTAGAAATCAATCCCACAAATTAAGGAAAAGATGTCTCTGACAACGGTTACATTTTTCTTTGTCAAACTTAAGAGCGACGGTCGTCGACAAAATAGACGTTAGAAAATGAGAAAACACATTTACAGGGGCCGGCCGACGGGGTCCGGCCACCGTCGACCACTATGTCCAAATCGAGCGAAAGAACCAAAAAACGAGTCCGAAAGTTTTGTTTGAAAAAATGCTCCTGTGCACCGGTCACCCGCGACCGCGACCGCACCGTCCGCCCACCTGTCGACCATGGTCGACCGCACCGGTCTACCACCCCGTTGACCTGGTCAACCAGGCCTTTTTTTTCAAATAGCTTATTCACTGTTTTTCACAATTTTCGTGTGCGGATGCCCTATAGGGCGACCGATTGGCCTTAAAACAAAAGTATTGTCCAATTTTATATCGAAAATAAACTTCAAGAAATACTCCAAAAAATAGTAAAAATATTTTAGACCGATCGGGAGTATTAGGACAATATTTTAGAACCATTGTTTTGGTGTAAAAACACATTAACACAATATCATCAAAAGTGTTGTCCAATTTATATCGAAAATAAACTTGTAGAAATACTCCTGAAAATATTAAAACCATTTTAAATCATTTAGGAGTATTTGGACAACCTTTAAAAACATTGTTTTGGTATAAAAACAAAATCATCAAAATCATGATAAAATCATTTATCAAACAGTTATTAATCTCCCGCCCAAAGACTCACGTGATTTGCACGAGAATTCACAAATCCCCAACACCCTGTTAACTTCCCCCAAATTACACCTTGCAAGCCCTAAACATAAACAAACCCAAATTAACGTCACATGCAAGCTCGAATCTTGGAAATCTGGACAAAAACTTGCAGCAAGCATTGAAGAAAGAGACACAATGGGATGGACAATTAGAGACCGAACAAACCACGATGTTCCCGTTGGGAGGATGTGCCCTGATTACGGTAATTTTTTAATAACTTTTTAATATTTTTTTTGAAAAATGCTGGATGTTTGTGTTTTGATGAAGAACTGATTTCTTTTTTTTTTTTTTTTCTGCATAGGGTCGAACTCCGATTTATTTACCATAAGAATGTATCATTCTGGGGAGTTCAGGCATAGTGGGTCAACATATTATGTGGGTGAGAAAATGATGGTAAGTCACATTGATTTTTGTGACCCTGATGAACTGTCAATGCTTGAACTGATTACTATGGGTAATGAGTTAGGGTTGCAGGAAGTTAAAGGTTTTCATTGTAGTAAAGGTGGGATAAATGATTGTAATGATTTGATGACATTGGAAACTGATTTGGATGTGTTGAATTTGGTGAAGTTCATTGATGAAAATAGGATGGTTGGGATTTTTGTTGAACATGAAAAATATATTAATCTTCATGCACTTGATAAAAGAAATACTATGAAACCCATACACCAAACACACCAAACACAATCCAACATTCTGAAACCTTCCGATATTGATGAGCCTTTGAATTTCTTGGGGGATTTTGAGGATAGTGGGGATGATAATGTGGGAAGTGAGGCTGAACATGTGGGAATGGATGATAATGTGGGTAGTGAGGATGATAATGTTGGTAGTGGGGATGATAATGGGGGAATGGATGATAATGTGGGTAGTGGGGATGATAATAGTGCTAGAGTACAAAGAGACATTGAACTAAGTGAGAGTGATGCAGATCAGTCAGTTGGTTCTGATTCTGAGTTAGGAGAAGAATTTGTAGATAGTGGTAATGAAGTTTCTGATGAAGATGACTTGTTGTTTGATAGTAACATAGACAATGATGTAAAGATGCTTCTTCTTCAAGACCAGGGTTGGATATACCCTCTGCAAATCAAGAAAAACAACAACCTGCTAAAAAGGTAACCTTTTATTATATCATTGCTCATTTCAGATTTTTTTCAATCATACCCTGCTGCACTTTTTTGACATTTGTTAATCTTGTTTTTGTACAGGGAACAACTAAGAGGTCAGTTTCTACACCTAATGTCACAGTGAAAGACAAAGGCAAAAAGGTAATGCAGAAACAATCCAAATCTCAAGCAGTGAAGAGAAAACTGAAGGTACAAACCATTGTATAATTTTGTCATAGTTCAATTTTGAGTTTGTGTAACTTGACTGAACTCTTAAATATTTGATACAGGTGAGCAAGAATGACAATCTTGGCACTCAACAATCATCCTCCATAGGCCAGTCATCCAACAAGAAAATAGTTAGCACAGAGGATGAGGCACCAATTTTAGGATCATATTATGTTAGTATTGGGTGACTTAATGTCTAGAAGCTATGATAATTGATAGGTTGTTATGAGGTCTATCCTCTTTTTTTGGATGTTTAACTGGATGTACACTTGTGATGATCATCTTTTTTGGATACACATTTTGACTGTGTTGTAATGATTTTTTTGCAACTTGGATCAGAATTTTGATGGTCATCTTAGACTAGATGGTGATTTTGATTGAAACTTGGATTAGATTAAAATTTGTACAGATGGTTATATTACATCATTATGAAATGGTTATTTTGAACATACTTGTGCAAATGGTTATTTTTACTTGTGCAAATGGTTGTTTTGAACATACTTGTGGACATATTTTTGACAGAATGTACTGCAAATTCATAACATAAAATGCAATATATTGCAATACAATACTTGAAAGATTACATCCAAATGTCCAAATTCATCACATACTTGAAAATATGAATTTGGCATATCTTATCTACTACAAGATAATACTTAAAAAGGTTCCATACAAACTCCTACACAATACAATTACATTACATCATAAGATACGCCACAATCCAAGAAAAAAACAGAGTCATCCACAACCAAATCTCATTGTTCCTGTTTCTCTTCATTTTGCCTTCAAGTTTGTCAAATTCCTTCACTTGGTCTTCAAGTTTTTCAAATTCCTTCACTTGGTCTTCAAGTTTGTTAATCTTTTTCAATAGTCCTGGGATAATCTGTCGGGCTCTGCTGCACATAGGGGGGTCGATCCAGTTGAAGAAAGTGCACCCTCCAACTTCCTACAAATTTCAGTTTTTTTTTTCAAGTGGATTCCATAATAAATTTCACAAATAAAATGCATACCAATATCATATTTTCAACTACATAACAAATTACTGCGAAAAATCTAAGAAATTGATCAAAATTGAAACTAGGGTTTATAAAATAAAAAACATACCTTGAATTTCTGACATGCCATGTACCTCCTTCCGGGGTTAAGGTCAGTCCACGAGGTCTTCATTGTTGCATTTCTACCACAATTGCAAAATACGTCCATGATAACCTCAGATGTTTGCTTCCACATTGCTCCTAGGGCACAAAATTGACGAGGACAAAGAAATTGGGGGAGAATTCGTTCTAATTCTGGAAAAATAAGGGTGGGTAGGGTATAATAGGGTATATTTGTCCATTTATAAATGATGACAAACTAAATTGACGAAAATACCCTTAAAAAAGGGGGTGTGCGTGTCACGTGACAGAATCCCGGTGGAATATTCCATCGCCGGTGTGTATTAGGTTGCATTTCGACAAATGCGTTTAATTTAGGTACTATTTTCACAAAAAATATAGTATAGGACTGAAATCGCAATAACCCTATAGTACAGGTTGCAAAAAATCAATAACCCTTTTTTAATATATACATATATATTATTTTTGGTTCAACCATATTAATTTAGTATTTTTAAAACTTAAAGTGTAAGCCCATAGCCATACTCTTAGCCCAATGGTGACTCACAATCCAACCCATCAACCCAATCCACAAAACACCCCAAACCCAAACCTAGTTAAGGCTTAAATGATCTTAAACCCTAGCCCTAAGTCAATCAGATTTCCCCTCAATCTCTCCCATCTCTTCAGTCTTCACGCCGTTGAGTCGCTGACCACCAGTCCACCATACACCACCATTCACTCAAGCGAGTTTCCTTATTTCAGACTTTGAGTAGGTAAGTTCTGATCATTTATGTTGTATTTTGCTACATTTGATATTTTTGGCTGATTTATTATGTATTATTATAAAATTTAAAGAAAAGGTCCAAAGTTCAATATCACTTTCAGTAGGCAAGTTCTATCACCATGTACGTTTCTCAAAGCTTCACCATCTACAATTACATTCTATAAAGTACAGAGCTTTACTTTACTAATTATTAATAGAAATAATCTTTTTTTTTTTGAATTTTTGTCTTTTTTAATGGTTTTGTGGTTGACCCCAAATGCAAAAAACAAGTGGGTTTGTAATTAAGAGGTTAGATTTTTTTTTAATGTTTTCTTAGTTGAACTTTTCTCGACCCCCATTTTTCTCGTTTGTTGTTTGTTATTTTGTTTGTCTTTGCATTGCGGGTGATCGACCGAGACCACAAAAATTTATTTTGTAAGTGTTACTAACAAAAATTGAAAATAAAGACATTAACATTAATCTGTTTGTATTTTTATTCATTAACCTTCTTTCACGTTTTTTATAAATAATGAGTTTTTGATATGTCCTTATATTTTAATTTTTTATCTTTCTTGTTTTAGTTGTGTTTATATTTTTCTTCATTTTAGGTCAATCATGTCCACGACGTCTAAAGGAATTCAGGGGTTCATCTAGTGTTATCAAAAGTGGTAAAAAATTATAATGAGTTCATTTGATTGTTTTTTTGATCATACATTTTTTTATAATTATATATAATTGTAATTATTTTGTAGGATTGAGTAAGAGAAAAGAATCTACTCCATCTCATTCGAGTCTTTGCTAGTGATAGTCAAACTGCTTCGGTTCAAATTCGGTTTCAATAACAGGTAAGACTAGTTCACCAATCCATAAAAAAACTAGGTATGGAGTTTGGGATCATTCTCAAAAAGTAAGAGATTCTCGATAAGAATGAAACCGGTAAAGCTAAATGTGTATATTGTGGTAGAACTTATGGTTGTTGGAGTGATCAAGGCACCTCAGGTTATGGAAACATTTGAGGAAACTTGCAAAGAGTGTCCTTTGAAACAAAAATTGGTTGATGCGCATAAGATTAAAGATAAAACTCAAAAGATATTGACTTTTCAAAGTGCATCGATTAAGGGAAGGGAAACTAACTAGTTGGCGGTTTGATCGGGAAAAAGTAAGAAGTGATTTGGTTAAGATGATTATAAAGGATGAACTTCCTTTTAGGTTTGTTGAGGGGAAGGGTTTCAGGACTTTGTTGAAGTTGTTGTTCCAATGTTTCAAATTCCTTCTAGATACACAATTGCGAGAGATTGCTTCTCTTTGTTAAAGAAAAGGAAAGATTGAAAGACCAACTTCAAACTTTGTGTCAAAGCCAAAGAGTGTCTTTTACTATCGATACTTGGACAAGCTTACAAAATGTGAATTACTTGTGATCTTGCTCACTTTATTGACTCAAATTGGAATATGCACAAAAGAATTTTGAATTTTTGTCACATTAAGAGTCATAAAGGGGTAAATATTGGAAATGTTGTTGATTTTTGCTTGGGCGAATGGGGCATAAAAATGTTATGTGCATCACCGTTGACAATGCATCATCAAATGACACAGCTATCCAACAATTAAAAAATAGGTTATTGAAAAAAAATGCCTTTGTTTTGGGTGGAGAGGCATTTCATATGAGGTGTTTTGCTCACATTTTACAGTTGATTGTTAAAGATGGCCTTGAAATTGCTCATGGCTCTATTAAAAGAATTCAAATGTTGTTAAGTATGTGAGGAAGCCCACAAAGGTTGGAGTTGTTTAGGAAATGTTGTGTTGACACAAAAATTGAATCTAAGGCATGTTTGCAACTAGATTGTCCAACTAGATGGAACTCGACATATTTAATGTTGGAAACTGCTTTGATTTTTCAAAAGGCATTTGACAAGTTAGAAGATGTTGATGAGAAAATGACCGTTGAATTTGCACATGATTTACCCACTGATAATGATTGGTTTTATGCTACCCATTTTACTAAGTTTCTCAAACGTTTTTATGAAGTCACTTGCAAGTTGTCCGTTCTTTATACTCTACTTCCAAGATGTATTTCCCTGAGATCATTCGAACTTTGAAAGATTTGGATAGTTTTGAAAAAAGTAATGATCCAAATTTGGTGGAAATGGGAAAACAAATGAGAGCAAAATTTGACAAGTATTGGGGTTCTATTAACAAAATGAATGTTATGCTTTTCATTGTTGTGGTATTAGACCCTAGATATAAAATGAAATACTTAAGGGCTAAATACAAGCTTTATTATAGTGAAAAAGATGCAGATGATTTGGTAGATAAGGTAACAAAGAGTTTGAATGCATTGATTGATGAATATAAGATCATAAAAGAGAAAATGTGGATGGACATAATTCTTCAAGTCAATCTCAAAATATAGGGATAGATACCATGATGGAAGTAGATGAAGACATTGGTGAGTTCTTTTTAGAAGAGGAAATTTGCATAAGTTGGCTACCAAAGGGGAATTAGAGAGATATTTGGAAGAGTTTTCTGAAAAGTACACTCATGATTTTGATATATTGACTTGGTGGAAAGTCAATTCAGTCAGACTTCCCATTTTGGGTAGCATTGCTAGAGATGTGTTGCCAATCCAAGCCTCGACCGTAGCCTCAGAATCAGCATTTAGTACAGGAGGTCGGACTTTAGATTGTTTTAGAAGTTCTTTAACTCCTACTACAGTTGAGGTACTCATTTGCCTCCAAGATTGGTTGAGGAGATCCAAAACACCAATCCAAGTTGAAGAATACATTGAAGACATTGTAAAAATGGAATCAGGTAGGCTTTTGTTTTTAAAAGTATTTTTCCATGCATTTTTTTCTTTTTTTATTCTTTTCTTCATTTTTTTCTTGAATTGGTCCTCTTTTTTTCAGATGCAACAAAAGATCCCGAAGTACTTGCGAGTCTTGTGGCAAGAATGTCATTAGAGTGTTGATATTTTCGGTTAAAGATGCTTCTTTTTTTGTGTTTTATGCTTATGCTTAAGAATGATAATTATATTCTTATTTTGTTGTTTTTATATGGATTATATTAGGTTTTTAATGAAGGATGGATTGATGATGTTAACCGAACAGAGGAATCATTCAGGAATATATCATTTGCCAAAACTGCACATCAGCTATTCCATAGAGCCAATATCTTCTAGTGCAAATTCCAATTACCAATGTGCGTTTGGAAAGCGAAGCCTTCGATGGCAGTCTCCCTTTTTGTCAAGCAAGCAAAGGAGACATCAGAGAAATACTTGGCCATAGAACACATTAAGTAGCTGTAGTTTATAATTATTTGTTTAGCATAGTGCGATTTTTGTCTCTCGGCTATAAGTTTTAAACCAGATTATTTGATTTTGTTGGTGCACACTTTGTCCATAAAATTATTTGTTGAAGTTTTGTTGGTGCTTTAGCTGACGTTAAATACACATTCATGTTGGCTTAACATAGGAAATTCAATTTTGGGATCTCTGCTTGATCATTGGTACGAATTTTGGATGTTAGGTGAACATAATCTCGTGCAGGTTCCATTTTTTCTAAGTGCAGATTCTTTAAGCAAAACCAATTTTCATTCGACTCTGTTGGATGATTGACAGGTTTCTATTTTGAGAATGCACTAAAAAAAAAAGAATGGACTATAATTATTTGGTGATTTTTACATTCATTTTTTATTTTTTCTTATTTTGTATTTTTTACTTTTGATTAATCTCCGTTTCACCGTTCCAAACCGTGCCGTCCCCGAACCGTCCCGTTAGAATCAATCCGTGCATCATCAACGCGCACGGAGATTTTTTCTCTACGGTTCGGTTCTGGAGATTTATTTTTAAAATCTCCGAACTTGACTCGATTACGAAAATTTATGAATCTCCGAACCGTCCCGGACCGTGCACACCCCTAGTTGCATTCTCATTGCTCGCTTGTTTTGTTTTTTCTTTTTCTTTTTCTTTTCTACTTTTAACTTTTACAGTAAAAAACATAGCAACAAAATTCTCCTTTATATTGTATTCCTCAAACTTTTGCAGTTGAGCCCAATATGATAAAGGATGGGCCTGGGCCAAACACCGATTAAAAATCCTTGTCTCGTCATTAATTAAATTGGGCTTGGGCCGAGAGTGGACGAGGACGACAAACTCTTGCACTAGAGAGAGATTTGATGCTTGTGCCCTGTGCTATGTAGGTGTGAAAATCGATCAAACCAAGCTATTCGATACTCAATTCGGGATCGATCGTTAAAAGCTCATTTGAACTCGATACTATGTAGGTGTTTGAACCAAGTTTGAACATAATTTTTTGTTCAATGATATATAAAATTCGCCTCGAGCTCGACTCGATTAATAAAAAATTACATAATATTTGTAAAAATATCAAACTAATCGAGTTCGATTAGTGTTCAGCTCAACTCGATTAATAATCAAACCAAGTTCAAACACAATTTTTGAAGCCCGATAAATATCCAAACAAGCTTGAACAATACTATGTTCGGCTCGTTTCGATTCATTTACACCTCTAGTAAAAGGGAAAAAAAAGAAGAATAATATTTCAAAATTATATAATATAAAAAAGCAGTTTTGTTATTTGTTAAAAGAAATGAGAAGGTTCGAGATAAGAGGAGGGCTATTTTAACACACAGATACTCTTTGATCCAGGTGATGTTCCAAAATATTAAAATATTGATTTTAAGTTTAATATTTATTTATTTCACAAAATAAAAGTTTAAAATTTATTTGCTTCAATGATATCTTGTTCAGTAATAATAATAATAATAATAATAATAATAATATTTGAGTTAAAGCAGCCATCTACTAAATTTCAAGGGACTACATAGAATTAAATAGTTGAACCACATTGTTTTCTTGAATATGCATGTATATATTATATATGTGTTATTTACATAGTTATACATGTTCAACGGTTTGAAACCATCGGTTCTGATTCCGAACTACTAGTTCAGGAAATTGTGGAGGGTGGAATCGAAACCGAACCGTCGATATAACGGTTCAGTTGTGGTTCCTTGAACACGGGCGTTTTCTTCCCTTTGCATGGGGGCTTTAGCCCCAAAAAAAAAAAAAAAGTTTTGAAAAATCATTTATTTATATGTATATTTATTATAAAATAATAATTTTTAGTATTAAATATTTATTTTTTATTGATTTAGCCCCTCCAAAATTATTTAGCCCCCTCAAAGTTACGGGTCTAGCTCTACCCCTGCTTGAACAGACGTTTACTGTTCTAACCGATGTAGGTTTTCACGGGTTTTCCAATTTCTTTTGTTGATGAATTTTTAAAATTAATATAACTAATAAATAAGTAATAACTGAATGAATGGAAAAATAATGAAACGAACTATATAAGATAACAAGTTACAACTATATATACAAACTAAATTGCATATTACCTAATTAATTTTAGAGTAAATTGTGGGAATTATCCATTTGGGATAGGACAAAGACTTTTTTAACATGTGAGATAAAAAAACTTTCTACCCACTTTTGTGGTTCTTTTACCCAAATACCCTTACACTTTAAATGCAAAAGTAGGTGCGATCCTATTTCTTTATTTTTCCTCTCTCTACTCCTTTTTGGATTTTATAAAAATCTGACTTTTTGGTAAAACTTTTCGAAAGCCTTCAACAATTTTCATTTTTTAGTCCAATTTTCCTATTTTTAAACAAAGTTTGAGATTTTTAAACAAATTTCCATATTTTTAAATAATGGTTTAAAAAAAGTGTAGTTTTTTTATTTTCATATTTAATTTTTTTGTAATTTTTTTAAAGTAACTTCGATTCTTTTTTGTTTTTAAAACAAATTATCGTGGTTTTTTATATTTTAATCTTCAGATTTTAAAATAATTTTGTGGGTTTTTAATGTTTTTTAATAAATTGCAAATACTTTTAAATTTTATTAAAATAATTTTCAAAATTAATAGATAAATTTTCAGATTTTTCAAACAATTGAGGGGTAGCACGATATGGACACAATATTTGCACGATATATATATATATAATTACATATATATATATATATAATTACATGCACAATTTGCTCGATATATATGCATATACACGATATATATATATATATATATATATAATTGCATGTACGATATGGGCTATCTTTGTTTTTTACATGCATGCGGTATTGATATTTGCATGCATATATTGCATGCACGATATGCATATTGCATGCACGATATTGATATTTGAATGCACGATGTGCATATTGCATGCATGCATATAATTGCACGCTATTGCATGGACGTATATGCATGATATAATTGCATGCACGATATGGACACGATATGACACGATTTGGACACGATATATAGGGTGTATGTAATTGGGGGGAGTGTACACGGTTTTCAAGGAATAATAATTACATCAATTTTAAAATTCAAAATCCTCAAATTAAAGGAAGGGCAGTTTGGTCAAATTGGGTAAAAAAAATTAAGTTGGTGGGAATAAAAGAATACCCACTATCTAGTGTGGGTAGTTAAAAAATTTCCCTTAATTTTATGTTAAATCCTAGCTTCATTTTCTCTCAAAATCTCCTTTTTGCTTCTCGTTCTTGTCCCTCATTGTTAAGGGATGATTTTCGGCCATTTTTGGCCTTAAATCACTCCTATCTATGTCATTTTATTTTTATTTGCTAAATAAGTGGTTTTTCCACATAGATCTGGGTTATTTGTTTTTCTCTTGTCTGTGATTTCGCCGTCTGGTGCGACATTTGGTTTATAGCCATCTTGGTGTGGTGTCTTTGTGTGTGGGCAATCAGACAAGCAAGTTTTCGGTCGGATAGAGATAAATCAGATTGTGGTCTTCATCATGTTGCAGATCTGGAATCATATGCATTATAAAATTTTCAAAATTGTATGTTTTAAGCCGATTTTTGTTATTAACATAGATGATTTGAATCCTTTCATAGTTAATAGTTTCATCTTTTATGGTTTTTAACAGATTTGTTTATGTCTTCTATCGATGTATTATTAGTTTGAATTAATAAATAAAATAATTTTTCTTGTCAGAAACACAAGACCCAAGACCCGTCCCACCCCACCTCAAAAACCGCCTACCCCGTCCGCTACTGGAGCCGGACCCGCCGGGTCCAAACCCGTTAATTTATTTTGATTTTTCTGGATTTACAAAATACAGAGACCACCGAGATTATTTAAATGGCCGCTCTGTTTCTTGGGTAATGAAAGAAGAAAATTGTTGAAACAAATATAAAAAGGAAAGGAGAAAAATGAGACATTGAATGCATCAAATGTACAAAAAGGAAGGAGAAAAGTGAGGTTGTGAAGTATTTTCCAAAATTTTTATTTTGGAGTGAAATTTTTTTAGAATTTTTGATTGTTTGTGAAAAAATTAAAAAATTCTCAAAGAAAACCTCATTTCTCTCCAAAACTAAGGTTGTGATTGGACATGGAAGAGATTTTATTTTCTTTCCGTTGGAAAATTTTTTGGAACCAAACATGCAATTGTTTATGAAAATTTTCAGAAAATATATTATTCTCTCACTTTCACTTTTTCTCATTTCCCTTATCAATCACATCTACACATTTTTCACAAGAAACTAATCATTATTACACATTCTCCCACAAATTTTACTATTCACTCTCTCACACATTTCTAACTACCAATCATTATTTCACTATTTTTAAATCAAATCAACTTTCATCATTACTTTTTCATCTTACATCCAATCACATTCTCAAAATTCATCTTTTTTCTTCCAAATTTTTTTCACCACTATTCTATAGCAAAATGAAAATTTTCAAAATAAAAGTATATCCAACCGTGCTTATTTCATTTTTTTCTTTCCCCTCACACTTCCCAATACTAAATTATACTATTTATTTATTTCTCCTCTCCCTATTTATATAAAGAATTCCGATAATTTCTAGAATCATCACTATTTTTATTATTTTTCTCTTAATCTTGTTAACAAAAGATATAAAATGAGATCCATATTGTCAATTTTTTGATCATTTTTTTATTTTTATTCAGTTTTCTTACATTATATTTTACACTATTATTTTCACAAAAAAATTCCCAAATAATTAACAACTATAAAAGATTATCTATCACATCAACATAATTATCACTTTTTCTCTACACATTCAACTTTCACTTTAAAAAATAGAATTAATTATTATTCTCTCATAAAATAAAAATGGACGGAATGAAAGCACAACCAATCACAACCTGAGTGCCTTATTTAAATCTTGCGCACTCTCTTTTATTTGTGGAGAACATTGAGGCTTATTCCATTGATCTCACATCTGTTAGCAATGGCTTAGCCAATCATTATTATGGGGTGGACCGATATACGAAACTGGGTTGAGCCAGATAAAAAAACTAAAAAATATACACATAAATATTAACTAATTTTTTTAAAAAATTTAACCTAGTAATTTTTTAAAAAAAAAAAGGGGGGTCGGGGCCCGGGTTGGAACCCCCACTCCGCTAGGGCTGGCAAATCGTTCGTGCCAGGCCGTTATCGGGCCGACACGATAATGACGGCAGATAAGCCCAAACACGAATACGGGCACGATAAGATTAACGGGCCTGAAATTTAAGCCCAAACACGACACGTTAAAAGCACGAAAAACACGGCACGACACAATAAGCACGATAAGAAAAATTGTCAAATTTATTTAGGTAAGCCCGTTAGGCCCGATAACAAATAAAACTTATGTTTTTTTTATATTCTTTATATTTAATACCTAAAACATATATTCGAATAAATTTTTAATAAAAATAGTCAAGTAAAAATAATTAATTATTATTATATTACCCATATAAATAATTAATTATTTATAATTAAAAAAATTATCGTGTCTTATCGTGCCAGCCCGATAACGGCCCGAACCAGATAAGCCTTAGCCCAAATCCTATAATTTCGTGTCGTGTTCGTATTGGTCAATCGTATCGTGCCTCAAATTGCCACCCCTAATCTCCGCCAATGTCTGTTAGACCTTGAAGGCATAGTTCACAAGATAACCAACTCATTTTTTATGGTACTTTTGGGTCTCTTATTGAAGATTTTGAGAGCTAAGGCCTTAGCACCAGAATTAACAGAGGCCTCGCACACGACGCATCGAATCGCAAGCTTTTGCTGGAGACTGGAAGGATGCACAGACAGGTGGAGAGAGATTACAAAAGGAGAAGAGAATTTGAAACCCTAAATTTTGAACATAGAGAGTCGCTGAATAGCTATTTGAACATTCTTACTTAGAACCACCCCCCCACCCCTCGCCGACCGTCTAACCGAATCTAAATCCGCCTCAAACAGGGTGGGTTTGATACCCGACCCATTTCCATCCTAATTCCGGATCACATAGGTGGATATTCTCATATTTATGGAATATTCTCATTCCGATTGGCTGGAGGTTGCAAAGTGAAAAACCCAAAAAGTTTAGGTTGTTAAACTACAAAAATAAATAATTCAGATTGAAAAGCGTAAAAATGGTCAAAGTTCAGGTTGCGAAAAAATATATTTCCTTTTGTATATACTTTTACTAGTATCATTTTGCATCATTTTTAATTTTTTATACATTGTAAAATTCTCAAAATTTTCATAATTGTATAAATTTGTATATTATAGTTATATAAAATTATAATATAAATAGAACCTTGTGTTTCATAATATACATGTATAAATGATAATATAATTATAAATATGTACCTTGTAATCATATTTATTAAAAGATTACTGAATTCAAATTTGTGACTTATTAACGTAGGTACAATGAAAGAGTTTGGTGCAAATAAAAAACAACAATGAAATAACAATCCACTAATTAAAAGTCTAACAAATAATATATATCGAGTCTTTTTTCCTTTATCGACTTATATGAATTTTTCTTTGTTGGCTTATATAATCATTAATATTTTTAACTTATATAATTTTTTTTTGCTGGCATTGTCGGTTTATATGAATTGAATCGTGTTGGCTTATATTTGTGATCTTTTATAATTTAGTAATTTAGCAATTCGTTAAAAAAAATCATTGTGTCACACTACTACAGCCACGACCCCAAATTTATATATATCGCTCGAGCTTTGAAAACTACATGACGGGCCCTGAAACGATTGGGCATTGGTGCACAAAAAAAAAGGAATTTTAAAGAGAGATAGAAGGGGAGATGTGTACTCTCCCATTCAAGCAAACTCGATAAGTACAAGTGTCTTGAGTGTACTACACGAAGTCCAAATATTTTTTGTATCGAATAATAAATGGGAGAATTTCATAATAGGGTCCAAATTTAAGAAAATCTATCACTTCAGGACCCAAAATTTCAACCTTCTCAAATTAAGACCCAATTTTTATTTTTCTCTCAAATTATGTTCTCTCTCAAATTTTGGGTTCTCACTTCAAGACCCAAAATTTCAATCTTCTCAAATCAAGACCCAATTTTTATTTTTTTCTCAAATTGGGCCCTCTCCCAAAATTTTCGGTTCTCAATTCACGTTTAAAAATTTAATAAAAAGAGAAATGTTAATGTAATCTATCACGCCAACCACAAATAGTATTTTTCTTTCTCTTTCATTTTTTGCTCATTCCTTTTTTCCTATTCGATACTTGTTTTAGACTTTAAAATTCAATCATAATTTGAATATCTTATTTTTTAGTTACCGAAAAATATTTTACAACTTTTTCATTCATAATTTGGATATCTTATTTTTTTTAGTAACCGATAAATATTTTAATTACTATTTTTTAATCGTTTAGCTTCATAAATTTAGATGTATTGATCTCGGTATCTGCACGTTAAACAAAATTGATAATAAGTATGAAGTAGGAAAAAAAGAATGAGCGAAAAAAAGCGAGAAGATGAAGAAAAATATTTTTTTGTGACAGACGTGATAGATTATACTAATGTATCTTTTTTTGTTAAATTCTAAAACCTATAGTGAGAACCCAAAATTTAGGAGAGGACCGATTTGCTAAAGAATTGGATCTTGATTTGAGAATGTTGAAATTTTAGATCTTGAAGTGAGAACCCAAAATTTGAGGGAGAGCCAAATTTGAGAAAAAAATAAAAATTGGGTTTTGATTTGAGAAGGTTGAAATTCTAGGTCTTATAGTAATAGATTTTCTTAAATTTGGATCCTATTACGAAATTCTCCCAATAATAAATCCATCTTTCCTTTTTTCTTAAAGTACTTTTATGTTTATCTTTAGTAAATATGCATCTCATCCAGTAAGATACTGAGATCTACCCAAATATACCCCAAATTGGAATGGTCTAGTGGGCTTGACAGCACACACACATCCATTACCCAAATAGTTGGAGGACTCAATAAACACAACTCGGTAAATAAGAGGTAAAAACATTACCCCCAAATTATGCGATTCTTTTGTACATAATTGTCGGCCATGCATTTTACCATTATTCAATTTTACCATCTGAATATTGTTAAAAAATTCACTTTGCTATATGAACTTTACGTAAATTTCATTTTTTCATATTATTTTAAAAAATAAAATAAGTATACGTGTATGTACATCTATTTGTCATTTTTAATACATAAAAAATAGGTATATATCATATAATGAATCGAATCGAAACCGAAAATTCAGCATGTACCGAATTTATTTTTATATTATTATGATATAATTTCATATATATTTCTTACTTTTATATCATTAGGTATTATTTACCTACTAAAATCAAAGAATTATTATAATTATGATTACAATATTTATTTATTTATTTATTATTATTATTATTATTTTGTGAAACTTTGATTTACCGAATACCAAACCAAAACATTGAAAAACAATTCGATAAAATTGAGCCAAACTGATTATTTTGGTAAAATATTCACACACATTAAATGCGAATTTTCGATTCGATTAGGATTTTTGTTAAAAATAACTATTTAATTTAAGGACTACTCGTAAGAGTATGAGATCAATTTAGTATGGTAAATTGATCAAAGTTATCTCATAAAGAAAGTTTTATCGAGCGTATAATTATGTGAATTTACAAAAAACTGAAATAATTCTTTAACATTATAATCAAGTTTTGAATATGTAAGAATAGAACTAAGAATTAAAAAGCGCTTATCTAAAGCAACATCATAGTATAAATTTAGGATTAAATCAATATAAAAAATATCAAAACTTTAAAATAATTCAATGATGTCTAGACCACCAATATCAAAGATATCTACACCTACTTAAATCCTAAATCGTAACACCATAAAATAATACCATTTATAATATATTTTATCGAGGTAAATATTAATTAAATTTAATTATTTCATGAATACAAATTAGAAAAGATGATAAATATATATATATATACATTTTTTTAAAAAAAAAATGATAGGACAAAATAAAACTGCGCAAAGTTCATATGGCAAAGTGAAATTCTTAACAAAGTCCATATGACAAAGTGAAATTTTTAACAAAGTTCATATGACAAAGTGTCACAACTTTTGTTTAGATTTTAAGCAAAGACGTTTTTGCACTCATGTGGAGGGCACATGCCGTAATATTCAGAGAATATTCTACTGGTGATGGCCATTGTAGGACAACCAAAATAGGGGTATTTACAGTTCGGTTAACCGGTTGAACCACCTGAACCAAAAGTTCGATTCAAACCAAACTGAAAATTTTGGTTTGATTTTGGGTTTTTCTTTTCCAGACATTTCGGTTTTATTTTACTAGTTTGGTTAACCGAACCAAACTAAAAACCGAACTTATATTGATATTTTTTATATATATTTATATATAATAATAATAATTCAAAAGTTGCTATTGAAATGCAACCTTCCCATTCCAAACTTAGTTTCTCTATTGCCCTCTCAGTTTCCCAAGAGTCAAGAATCTTAAATCACTCTCTCACCCCATGTCCAATCAACTGAAGTCTCCATCTACAGGCTAAGTTCCAATCTTTCTTCTTCATTATTTCAATCCCCCACCATCAATTGTCCTCACAGTCAATGGCATTGCCAGTAATTATTACGGAGTGAGCTAATATACTGAAATTGGTGGCGGATAAAAAAATTAAAAAACAATACACATAAATATTAACTATAAAAATTTAAAAAATTTTACCTAGTAATTTTTTTTTTTTTTAAAAAGGACCGGAGCAGGGTTGGCCCCTACCTCCGCCATTGCTCACAAGATCTGAGACACTTTTTTATTAGGTATTTCACAATCCTAATTCTTAAAAACCATAACTTCGTATTTTACAATATTCCTAATCGATTTCAAAACACGCATGAATATTTTGTCACAAGGAGAACCCTAAAAAAGGATTGAAACCATATCGGTCTCCAATTACAAGTGTTTCACTTTTTTTTTTTTTTTTTTCCTTTTAAAAAAATTCGGTTAACCATATAACCGAATGGAAAACCCAAAAACGTTCGGTTTTAATCGAAAATCGCGAATATGGTTCGGTTTTTGGTTACAAAATTTTGTCAACCGAATATTCGGTTCGGTTTCACCGAATGAACACCTCTAGGATAAAGTGCAAAACTTGTGTAATATGTATGGTAAAGTGTAACAAAAAATAGTTTATATAGTAATGTATAAAAACACGCATAATTTAGGGGTTTAGTATGTTTTCCTCAATGAATAAATTAGTTTGCTTGAGAAAACAATATCCTCTTTTTCCGATGAATTTCTCACTTGATCGTGAAATTGTGCGTGAAAATATTCAAATAACTCATAATTCGATCATTTTTATTTTTCAATTATCAACAACATCCCTTTACAATTTTCATAAAAAAAGTTATATCAATTATCATCATTATATAATCATATATTAAATACATTATTTAATCTCTCTTATTTCTCAAGTCATCAATCACATACAATCATTCTTACATAAAAAAACTATCGCATCAACTATCATCATCACAATTTCATGTTATAACTAACCGTCCACACATTCAAAAATCATTTTTGTTTTTCAAAATAGTTTTTCACGTTATTGATTTTTCTTTCTAAAGGTAAAAGTCAAGCAATAACCCCCTCAAAATCCCTTTTTTAATGCCAATGACCTTGTAGGTTGTAGTCAAATTGGTTACAAGTGAGGTAATCCTTGGCCTCTCCACAAGTGATCAAGGGTTCGAGCCCCCCAATGCACAATGGTAGAATAATTAATATTGAAGGCTTCAAGTGGCGAGTGTGGGAAACTAGAACTTGGTGGAAACCCGCTCCGGATAGAGGGAGTCATTCTCCGTTCTCGCGTTTTTATATGGTGCCCTTCTTTGAAGGGTTGGTCAAGTCATTTCAATTTACGGATGAGATCTTATATTCCAAAACTATGTTTCATCTCCCAACCCACTACGGATGATTGACATATGCATATCACTTGTCATATTAAACCCAACAATTTATACTTGCTTTACGCTTGAAAATTAACATGGTAAATGTTGTACACATGTCAATTATCCATACGATTGGAATATGAGATGAAATACAATTTTGAAATAGAATATTTTATCCAATTCTCATGTGTGATCATGGAATATCGATTATTAATAATAAAAAAGGGAAATAGCTCATTTTTACGATAAAAATATTCCGTCTTTCCAGTTTCCCACTCACTTGTCGGGTCTGTTTTTCGACGATGCAATGGGGCCCAATAGACCATTCCAATTTGGGGTATATTTGGTTAGATCTCACTGTATGAGATATGCATAGTTACCAAAGATAAACATAAAGACGGGTTTGTAATGCGATACAAAAATCCTTGATTTCGTGTTGTACTTATGGAGCATTGATGTTGCTTTTTAATGGGGAAGTACGCATCTACCTCAACTCTCCCCCCTTCACTCAAATTCCTTTTTCCGGGCCACACTTTATATTGAAAAAGTAAAAGAAATTGCATCTTTAAATGCAATTTTATTGGGACCTCGATTATCTAACGACAAAACTAAAAGTGGATTTTTGTTCTACTCCACGTGAAACATTGAAATCGATTGCGATTCGGACCAAAATTTGTACAAATCGAGTATCTTTTTATGCGCGCTTTCTTTGGGAGTGCAAATCTCGATCTGGTTTGAACTCCAAACCACCGGCTTGCTTGCGAGTGCGACCTATAGACACAAATTTCACACTTAAATTGAGCCACATATATTCTAGCTTTTGCATAAATAATACTTTTCTTTGAATTATTAATGGGGCAATATTGTCTTTTAGTAGTAATGTTTTTGACTAGAGCCTCTTTTGTTAGAGGAGACAAAAGAAAGGCGTGTGACAACAACAAATTAAATAAAGTGCATGTCCGAGATCACTTATGTAAAAGTTCATTTAATAAATTGATTTTTAAATAAGCGACTTTTCAAAAAGTCTCTAGCTAATTCTAATTTATTTAGAGTAGATTTTTGTAAGAGTGATTTATCTAAAGGCACGTTCAATTAACCACAAAACATCAATTATTATGAAAATAAACTTTTAAATTCAAAATTCCATCTAAAAAATGCTCCCAAACACGCACTTTTTAGAAAAGTGTTGGTGTTTGGTAAATGGAAAAAGATGAAATATGTGTATTGGATTTGTAGACGATATTAGTGGCTTTTGCATAATTATCAAAATGTAATTAAATTAAATTAACTAGGTGGCTTAGCCCACCTGACCACCATAATCAATTGTGGGATGAAGGTCGGGGTTCAAATCCATGCTCCATCAAATTGTTTGTGGGGTGGAGGTCGGGGTTCATATCCCTTCTCCATCAAATTGCTCCCAGGGGCATATGCGGTGGTGAAGATTTGGTGGGAACTCATCTTGAATAGCATCCATGTGGGTTCGATTCGGGAGAGATCATTATTAGTAGATTGGGGGTCGAACATAATTGTTCTCTTTACCTGGGAGGATCTGGTTGTACGTCGCCACTTCCGCCGAACACGGCGATCGTCGTGCACATCCCGCGGTTTACCTTGGCGGCAGAATGAGGAGTCGAGTTTTTGTCCTCGAGCAAAGTCGCGTAAGCACTGGAAGCGAGTTATCAAAAAAATAAAAAATAATGTAATTAAATTTTCACCAAAACTATGATTATGAACTCGAAATCCTTATTACTAAAAGCTTTACAAAAAAAGAAAAGAAAAGAAGATTCACAAACCTTAGTGGTGGGCCTTTTCACCTTAAAAGATTCGCATGAATTAACGTGACGACAAAGTGCCATGAAATAAAGCATAAATATGCCTTGTGAAGGTTGCTTTTAGATAAGGTTCTTGATTTAAGAAACGTGAATATATATATATATATATATATATATATATATATGGACAATAAATTTCTTCTTGTCGTTGTTATGATTAGCCATCATGCGGATGCAAAGTGGTCATCAATTTGATTAAAACCGTAATTTAAAATATTAAATGAAAACCAAAAACTAATTTGGTAAATAATAAATTTAGATTAGTATTTTAAGATCCAAATAAATGCACTTTAAATTTTTTATTTAATATTACAAATAAACATTATGTTTGCATTCAAAATGACATATATATGTACCATTACGATGCATTAAATTTTAAATGTAGTTGAATTAAAAGATAATGCAATGTGCATTCTATTTCCAAAACCATATTGTTATAAAACAAATTAAATCTTCAATATTTTATACTTTTTTTGCCATTATTCTTAGTAAAAGAGGTTTCATGTGGCTTAAAAAATAATGTAATGCATTAAATTTTTGACTAATTAAAACCTCTTTTATTAATTTTATAATTTTTTTTTGTTTATTAAAACCGCTAAACCGCTCATCACTGCCTAAAACTACACCTTTGATTTTACTTAATAAAATCATGATTTAAACTTATTTTTTAGAAAAACCGCACATGACATTCGATTTGAATGTTTTTTAATTAAACCGCAAAACCGCACCATGATCACATCTAATCAACGATAATACAAAAATCACATTAGGTTCAACCATGTATATATATTATATTTAAGAGAATAGTACACTATAAGAAAAAATCAATTTACCTACAGAAAAATATGTTGGTAAGTATTAAGATAATTGTAAAGTGAAAGTAAAATTGTTATATGTAAAATTATTGTACATAAATATTTACCAACAGAATCTAAAACTGCTAGTAAATACCTACACAATTTCTATCTGTAATTTGTTGGTATAGTTTTGGGAAAATTGATATTTTTTTTTTTGTTTCATAGGTAACTATAAAAATTAGCGACAAAATCATTTTTGTCGGTAAATCATGTCGTTAAACTGGATTTTCATGTAGTGCTTTGCATTACATTATTTTATTAATATTTTAAATATTAAAGAGGTTTTACTCCTTAAGCTAAATCTAATTCTATTTTTAAAGTAAAACTTACTCATTGTGTTGTAGCTAGAAAAATGAATGCCCCAATTGATTACAAATTAGGTATCCTGGTTGGAAAATATTATTGATTAAAGAGAACAAGAAGAGGAACTACATAAAGTGAGATATAATTTTGGCAAAATTGCAAAATTAGTCCCAGTAACAAAAAGGAGGTTGCGAAAAGATCCCCGTAAAATACTCGAATTGCAAAATAGTCCTCAGAACTATGTACGATTATACAAAATAATCTCGTATATTGCATAGTTTGCAAAATAGTCCTGTAACTTATATATACTTGAGTCTCAATTTTAGTCCTAATTTTAGTGGCAATTTTGAAATTTCACCGGATTTCGATCACGTGGTCGGCACATGTGACTTCCATTTACGTAAAATTAGGACCAAAATTGAGATTCAAGCACGAGTTACTGACTATTTTGCAAACCATGCATTTTAATTTGCGGGATTATTTTACAAACCTATACATAGTCACATGACTATTTTGTAATTTGAGAATTTTAAAGGACCTTTTTGCGACCGCCTTTTAATTACATGACTAATTTTGTAATTTTCCCTATAATTTTGAATACTCGAAAAAAAAAGTGCGGATATAGTGCCATGAAACATATGGATCCTGTTTCGGAAGGGTTTTTATATGATATTTCAATACACTATGTGAATACTACACGTATAAAATAAAGACATTCCCACCAATAATGTTCTAAAGGATGAAACTCATCCCCGAGGGCCTCCACCGTCCTTGCCACTAGAGCTTTGTGGAGTGGGTGAATCGCGAGATGTATCTCAACAAGTTAGGGGTCCCGATTTGTCATGATCGATCTCACCGCACTAGAAATCCTCCTCCATGCACCCGTTAATTACCAAATGACTCATGTCCTTTACTAGTCGAGTTATGCCCCTGGGCCCACCAATAATGTTCTATAAGATAATAAAGACATTCCCAACAATGTTCTATAAATAGAGCTCATTGAATATGAGGATACTTGCCTATTCAAGAAACAATATAACTTGAAATTCAATAGCTAGATTTGACTCAAATATGTTAGGCAGGTGAGCATCCTCTTGTGGTTAGCCGTGTGGTGGGGGATGTTTTGGACCCCTTTACGGCTACCACTAAACTAAGTCATGTTTCTATTGATGGTAGGATTATTTATAATCCAAGGGTTGAGATTCGAGTGACAATTTTCGGAACTTCTCTACTCTTGTAAGTACTATTTATTTTTTTGGGTAATTATTGTTTTTTTTTAAATTATTTGTCATGCAATATGCATGGCTAGATGAATAATATATTGATTTAATTAGCCAAATTAACTTAATTTGGTAGGTGATGGTGGATGCTGATGCTCCAAATCCTTGCGATCCCTACTTGCACTGGTATATGAGGAATTAAAATTATTTTGTTTTTATGCATGGTTTCCTCTATTTTCCGGTTATTTGACTTGGAGTACTTCGAGATTTAGTCATTTAAGTGGTCATTTTTAAATTTTAGTTCAATATCTTTCCAAAGGTTGGACAGTTAATCTGGTTTTGACCGAAATTGTGCGAATCAGTAATTGCTAACTAGGGCCGATGGGAGCTAATGTGTTGAATTAATATTTGACGCAAAAATTGAAACAACAAATTTGGGAATTTTAATAGGTTGGTGGTAAATTTGGGGCAAAATCACCAAAATCCTCAATTTTTTTGAAATATTTGCACTTGAACGGTGATAGTAATTAATTCCCGATAAACTTACACAATTTTAATCAAAATAGGATTAAATGTCCAAAAATTTAAATGCGACGAGAACTAAATCTCAAAATAGTCCAAGTTATATGACCAAATAAATTATTCTCCCGGATACATCGCCTAGTTGTTGAGAGTTCTAATTAATGCAACTCTATTTCATGGTAAATAAGACAGCTCTAGATATTTCATGGGCATCAAATCGAAGTTGGAGCAGTGGATAGTTATGTAAAAATTGGTTCAAACATATGGTTAATATATATATCGCCATAAATTGGCTAAATATATAGAGTTTATTCCATTTAATTAAATGAAATTTCAGGAAATTAAAAAAGTTAAACAAGGTCCAATGTTCAACTGGCTTAGCATGATTATAATTGGAGCACACGTTAAACGTTAATTTCTTACCCTATTTATTTAATTATGAATAATTGGATATGTAGGTTGGTCACAAACATCCTTGGAAGCACTCATGCAAACTTAATCGGTGACCCATTTTATCTAATTATATACATTGAGCTTTTACTCATGTGGCTTTTCGTTATTATCATCAAATTATGATAAACAACAACAAAAAAACTAAGTTTTACCCCACTATATGGGGTCGGCAATATAAATAATATCACGCCATAGTTTTATTATCAAGTTATGATAACAGTGGCGGAACCAGGAGACAAGTGGGGGCTACTGTCTCCCTCCCAAATTTTATAAAATTTATTTTTACTCTTTAATTTATATGTTATTTTAGCATATAAATATGTAAAAAGTAAGGGAAGAAAACACTGCCCCCCCGGCCCAAATTTTGGGAAAAATTCTTCTTATATGTCTTCAAAATTAAGTTCCCCCCAAGTCTCAATTTATCGTCCGCCATCGATTGATAAATGCAACAATTTAACTGGGGACGGAAATTGTGCGTTATGAGAGCCCTCGACCATCCATCGACATCCACCGCTATGTCCTGGTCCTGTTCGACAACTTGGGGGTCGACAAACAAGAATGCTCGGCAAAATTGCATTTTTGGTTCATTAAGTTGGCTCAATTTCGCATTTAGTCCTTTAACTTTTATGGGTGGCGTTTGACAACCATTGACTTTTTTAAACTCATACATTTAGTCCGATTTCAAAATTTCAATGATATCTTATTCCTAAAATATTGAGTTGGCGGATATGGTCTTTGAGTTGGACTAAATTACACCTTGTTTTGATCGAAATGACTATTTTACCTTTTTTTTGGAAAAAATAGTCATCCATGTAGATGAAAAATGGAGAGATCTTGCAACCATGTAAAAATAAATACATAAAAATAGTAAAAAATTAAAAATATATATTAGTAGAAAGTAAAATTATATATATTTTTAAAATAAAAAGTTATGTTGAAAATTTAATATTTAAAAACAAAAGAATATGTTTAAAATTAACAATAATGAAATAGAAAATGTTAACACATAATATATGCATTGAATATCTCAATAAAAATAAATAACAAAAATAAATATAAAATTAAATTAAATTAAAGTTAATAGTCAAACATATATATATATTTTTCAACTTTAAATTTATTTTCTTTTTTTTTCTTGGTTTTTCTATTTTTTTGTTTTCTGTTTTTCTTTAATTTCAATTTACAACAGAAAATTATAAATATTTTTTTCTGTTTTTTTTATTTTCTATTTTCTAATGTTTATTTACAGTTGAAAATTGTAAATATATATTTTCTCTGTTTGTTTTTTTCATTTTATGTTTTTCTTTAATTTTTATTTACATTTGAAAATTGTATATATATGTTCAGATTATTTTCTTTAAAGTAAATTAAAAAATAATTGGACATATATTTTATATTTTTCAACTTCAAATAAAATTTTAAAATTGAAAACAAAAAAAAATAGTATTTTTTTCTATTTATATTGCAATTTTTTTGTTTTCTATTTTTTAATATTTTTATTTTAAAAATTATATATATTATTTTATTTTATTTTATTTTACTATTTTTATTTATTTATTTTTGACATGGTTGCAAGATCTCTCCATTTTTCATTACATAGATGACCATTTAAAAAAAAGGATAAAATACTATTTTAAGGCAAAAATGGTCAAAACAAGGTGCAATTTAGTCCAACTCAAAGATTATTTTCGCCAACTCAGTTTTTAGGAGTAAGATATCCCCCTAAATTTCAAATCGGACTAAATGTGAATGTTTAAAAAAATTAGTGGTTGTCGAACGCCACCAATAAAAGTTAAAGAACTAAATGCAAAATTGAGCCAACTTAATGGACCAAAAAACAATTTCTCCGACACTGCGTCAAAACTTTAACACACTAGAGAATTTTCTCAAAACCATAACTTTGGTTCGCCGGTGGCACTGGAGGCCGAAGATTCTGAGGGCCAACAAATAATGAATTAATTAATTAATATATAAATAAATAGATAGTGTGGAAGCTAGCTTTAATTATAAGTTGTATTAGCCTTAAAATAGAACTTGTGGTCGCATGCAGATTTTGTGTGCGTGTACACACTATTCATTATTGTTCTAAAATCACCGCCTTTGCGCTTAGACTCCTTTTGTTCACTTAAGTTTTTTTCTTACTAGGTCCCGCCTAACTCCGCCAAGTCCCACTGACGCTAGGCCCCGATCTACTCCGACTAATACTATATTGAAGCATAAATAAATATTCATTGCGATCTCGCATAGGATAGCGACTATAAATAGCAGTGTTCTAAAACGCACTAGGCCCCAGTCTGCCGTCTGACTAGCGCCTAGCGTGTTTTAGAACACTGCAATTTATAGTCTATCCTATGCGAGATCGCAATGTATATTTATTTATGCTTCAATAAAGTATTATGATTAACAAAGTAGTCCTGTCCCATATGTATATCTTTGCAAATAGGGGTGGCCGCGCTCCGGGTCCGATTTAACCAGAACCAAGTAGGGAGATCGCAATGTATATTTATATATGCTTCAAATATCATTATGTATTATTTACCTACTAAAATTAAAAAAATATTATAATTATGATTTCAATATTTTTTTATTATTTTGCGGAAATTTAATTTACCAAATACCAAACCAAAACACATCAAATCAAAACACATAAAAAAGTTCGGTAACACTGAGTCAAACTTATTATTGGTACAATATTCACACACATTCGTACCGAATTTTTGGTTCAGATATGATTTTTGTTACCAAAGCACCTATTGAATTTAAGCGCTATTCGTAAGAGTACGAGATCAATGTGGTATTAGTAAATTGATCAAAGTCTCATAAAGAAAGTGTTACCGAGCGTATAATTATGTGAATTTACAAAAAACATAAATAATTATTAAACACTACGTACGATCAAGTTTTGAATATACAAGAATTGAACTAAGAATTAAAAGTAGTTATCTAAAGCAACATCATCGTAAAAAATTGGGACGAAATTAATATAAAAAATATCAAAACATACCCTAAAACAATTCAATGATGTCTAAACCACCCCAAATTCAATATCAACGATGTATACACCCCCTTAAATCCTAAATCATAGCACCATAAAGTAATACCTTTTATAAGATATTTTATTGACGTAAATATTAATTAAATTTAATTATTTTACGAATACAAATTAGAAAAAATATAATACATGTATACACATTTTTAAAAAAAAAATTGATATGACAAAATAAAATTGCGCAAAATTCATATGGCAAGTGAATTCTTAACAAAATTCATATGATAAAGTGTCACAACTTTTGTTTAGATTTTAGGCAAAGATAATTTTGCCTTCATGTAGAGGGCACATGCCACAATATTCAGAGTATATTCTACTGGTGATGGCCATTGTAGGACAAACAAAGTAGGGGTGTTCGCAGTTTGGTTAACCTAGGGATGACAATTTGCCCCGCCCCGATCAAGACCCGCCTGCCCCGCCTCATTTGGGAAGCCCTACCCGTGGCGAGGTGGGGCAGGTCTGGGTATCACTTCCGCCCAGTGGGTACTTGTTTTGCCCGTCCCGTGCAGTTTTTTATTTATTTAATATATTTAATAATATTTACATGTAAATTATATAAGATAATATAGTTTATGTATTTAATATTATATTTAACATATATAATGATAAATTTTATAAATAATATGCATTAATACTACAATATATAAGATTAAAAATTATTAGTAATATAAATATAAGATAAAGATTTGAAAAAAATTATTTCCAACATGGGGCGACTTTCCCTCCCTGCAACCCATGGCGGGTCGACCGCCCGCCCGCCCGTAGGGGATGTGATGGGTCCGGTATTGAGATACCCGCCCGCCCAACCCCATTGCCATCCCCAGGTTAACCGGATGAACCAAACCCAAACCGAATTTCCGATTCGAACCGAAAATTTCTATTCGATTTTCGGTTTTTCTTTTTCAGACATTTCAATTTTCAGTTTGGATTTATTTTTCTAGTTCAGTTAATCAAACCGAACCGAACCGAACTTATATTTAAATTCTTTTATATATACATTTATATATAAAAATTCAAAAGTTGCTATTTCAAATGCAACCTTCCTATTCCGACTTAGGTTGTGCTTGGTTGTGAAATATTTTCCAAACAATTTCATTTTTGGTGAAATTTTCTGAAGTGTGATTATTTGTGGAAGAAATAAAAAATTTCAAAAAAAAAATCTCATTTCTCTCCAAAATTTAACTTATTTTTCTCTCTTTCTCTCACACACTTTCTAATATTCACTTATTCTATTTATTTTTCTCCTCCTCTATTCATAAAAAGAATTCCAGGTAATTTCTTTAATTTATTATTTGTTTATTATTTTTCTTAATTTTGATAACAAAAGATATAAATGAGATCCATATTGTCTATTTTTTATTGAATTTTTTATTTGTATTCAATTTTATTGCATTTTATTTTGCACTTTTTATTCTATAGATTTTTTCACAAACAATTAACATCTCTAAAAGATTCTTCATCACATCAACACAATCATTAATTTTTCTCTACACATCCAACTTTTATTTTTAAAAAACATGATCACCACTATTATCTTAAAAATGAAAGTCGGTGAAATGAAATTCTATTCTCTAATTCACTCTCAGTTTCTCAAGAGTCAAGAATCTTATATCACTCTCTCACCCCATCTCCAACCAATTGCAGTCTCCATCTACAGCCTAAGTTCCAATCTTTTTTCTTCAATATTTCAATCCCCCACCATCAATTGTCTTCATAGTAACTTTTTTATCAGGTATTTCACAATCCTAGTTCTTAATAAAAACCTAACTTCTGTTTTTCACAATTTCCTTAATTGATTTCAAAAACATACATGAATATTTTGTCACAAGGAGAACCCTATAAAAAAGGATTGAAACCAGATTAGTCTTCTAAAAAAACCCACGTGTTTCACTTGCCAGATTAGGCTTCAATTATATTACCAGTGTTTCACTATTTTCTTTTTTCTTTTTTATTTTGAAAATTTCGGTTAACCATATAAATCAATTGGAAAACCAAAAAAAAAGACCGGTTTCTAATTCTAACCGAACCGAACTGGCAAATACGGTTCCGTTTTTGGTTATGACTTGGTCAAACGAATTTTCGGTTCGATTTCACTGAACGAACACCCCTAAGACAAAGTGCAAAACTTGTGTAATCAGTATAACAATGTGTAAAAAAAAGTTTACATAGTAAAGTATAAAAACACACATAGTTTGAAAGGTTTAGTATGTTTCCCTCAATAAATAAATAAGTTTCTTGAGAAAACAATTTCCTCTTTTTTCTAGACGAATTAAACGCGAGATTGTCTGTGAAAATATTTAAATAACTTATTATTCAGCCATTTTTAATTTTTAATTATCAACAACATCCATTTACAATTTTAATAAAAAATATCATATAAATTATTATCATTATATAATCATATCTTTAAATACATTATTTAATCTCTCTAATTTTTCAAGGGGATGATATCTCTTATTCCACTTTCCCTATTCTACTTCTATTTTATTGAATTAGATGAAAGACACGTGTATAGGAAAGTCATCATCAATCACATTTAATCATCCTTACACAAAATAACTATGACATTAACTATCATTATCAATCAAAACAACTCTCTCTAAAAACCCTATTTCCCAAATACCACCGCTCGCTTCCTCCCTCCCACTCTCTCTCTCCCACCTTGTCTTTCCTCCAAATTTTTACCTCTCATCTACTACCAAGGCCGGAGACCATAAATCTCATGGTCTCCGATCACTAGCTCCTCTTTTTCCTGTTGATCTTCGATCTTGTAGGTATGGTTTATTCCGAACTTGGCTTGCGGGTTTAGATGTGGTGAGAGCGGTGATGGCGGTTTTGGATGTGGTTTGGGCGGAGATGGACTATGGTGTGGATCCGAGGGAGGAGAGACATATCTTTTGCGCTTTGATCTTTTGTCTTTCTAAATATTTTTTACTTGTCCCCACTAGGTGGTTTGTTTGACCCAATAAGTGGCTTTTCTTTTTTTCAGTTTTAAATTTGTCCCTTTTGTGGATTTGCTTAGAAGGTGAGATGTGTCATTACCTCGATGATATGAGACATAAATGAGATCAAATTTTTGGTACGTGTTTAATAAGTCCAGCGCCTAGTTCCGAAATTTTGAATCTATTGATTAGTCGATCTGTTGCGGTTTAAAATTTTGTTTTAGATCTCAGATAGGTCTATAATCCGTAGACTTACGATTGTTTTACATCCGCTGTCATTGTTGAATCGCTTATAAGTTTCTTCATTATGAATGAAATTCATTTTGACTCAAAAAAAAAAAAACTATCATTATCACAGCTTAAAATCCGTTTAATCTGACCACACATTCAAAAATCCTTTTTATTTTTCAAAATAGTTTTTCACGTAAATGTCAAGCAATTATATCACCCCTTTTTTTCTTTATAATTATAGAGAACATTTTTCACTGTAAAAATATTCCGTCCTTTTTAGTTTCTCACTCAATTATTGTTTGCCTGTTGGGGTCTGGTTTTCGACGAATCAATGGGGCCCACTGGACCATTCCCAATTTGGGGTATATTTGGATAGATCTCACTGAATGAGATGCATAGTTACCAAACATAAACATAAATATGGATTTATAATTGGATACAAAAATCCTGGATTTTCGTGTTGTACTTATGGAGCATTGATGTTGCTTTTGAATGGGGAAAGTACACGTCTACCTCATCTCTCCCCTTGCCTGAAATTCCCTTTTTCGGACCACACTTTAATTTATATTGGAAAAGTAAATGAAATTGCATTTTTAGGTGGTTTTACTGGGACCTCGATTATCTAACGATAAAATTAAAAGAAAGTGTATTCTTATTCTACTTCATCAGAGCATTGGAATCGGATATTTGTTTGTCCAAAATATTGTTTGAATGAAGTTGAAATTAAATCTTAAAATGAAGCATTAAAATTAATCTTAAAAGAGAAAATATATGGGTTTGTCTTCTTTGAAGACCCACGTCCGAATAAAAAGATTTTATTAGACTAGTATATATAATAATTAACACATTATTATTAAGATTATATTGCATAAATTATAAATTAAATAAAGTGTATGTTTGATAGCACTTATGTAAAAATTCGTTCAATAAAATTGATTTCTTAATAAGCTAGCGACTTTTCAAAAAGGTCTCTAATTATAATTTATCTAGAGTAGACTTTGTGGAAATTGGAATAGTGATTTACCCGAAAACATGCTCCAAACATCAATTATCGTGGATGCGAACTTGTAAATTTAAAATTCCAACTGAAAAATACTCCCAAAGAAGTTCTTTTTAGAAAAGTGTTGGTGTTTGGTAAATAAGTGGAATTTAGACGATAATGGCCGTTGCACGATTATTATATTGTAATTAAATTTTCACCAAAACTATGATTTAAGAACTCAAGTCCTTATAACTAAAAGCATTCTAAAAAAAAAAGGAAAAGAAGATTCACGAACATTAGTCTTTGGGCCATTTTACCTAAAAGAATCACATGAATTAACGTCTTACGACGACAAAGCCATGAAATAAAGCATAAATATGCCTTGTGCAGGTTGCTTTTAGTCTTTAGATAAGGTTCTTGATTTCTGAAACGTGAATATATTTGCATGTGGACAATATATTTCTTCTTGTTGTTCCTTTAGGTCATCATGCAGATGCAGTGGTCAATCAATTTGAAAAATCGCCTCAACCACACACACCTTATCTTTTAATACTATTTTTTTGATTAAAACCGTAATTTAGAATATTGAATGAAAATCGAAAATTAATTTGGTAATTAATAAATTTAGATTTACAATTTAAATTCCAAATAAATTACTACAAGAAAATTCCGGTTCTTGACATAATTTACCGATCGAAATGATTTTGTAATTAAATTTTACAATTACCTACAAAATACCTACAAAATAAAAAATATAATTTTTCTCCAAATTATACCTACAAATTAATGAAGACATTACAATTTTTCAATTACCGAAGATTTTCTCGTAGGTATTTATCAACATTTTAGATTCTCGTAGGTAAATATTTTACCTACAATGATTTTACCTACACTTTATAATTTTCTTAATACTTACCTACGGGTTTTTCGTAGGTAAACCGATTTTTCTTGTAGTGAATGCACTTTAGCTTTTTATTTTATTTAATGTTACAAATAAATATCGTGTTTGCATTCAAAATTAATAACATACCATTACGATACATTATATTTTCAAATGTAGTTGCATGAATTAAAAGATAGTACAAATTAAATCTTCAATATTTTACACTTTTTTTGCCATTCTTCTTAATATATATTCAAAAAGAGATATATTATTTTATCAATTTTATAATATTTTTGTTTATTAAACCACTAAACCGCTCATCACCGGCTAAAACTACACCTATGATTTTAATTAATAAAATAGTGATCTAAACTCATTTTTTAGAAAACCGCACTTGACATTCGATTTGATTTTTTTTCAAACCGCAAAACTGCAACACAATCACGTACCCCTAATCAACAATAATACAAAATTCATATTAGGTTCAACCATGTATATATATTATATTTAAAAGAATAGTACGCTACAAGAAAAAAATAATTAACCTACAGAAAAATTTGTACATAAATATTTACCAACAGAATCTAAAATTGCTAGTAAGTACCTACACAATTTCTATCGGTAAATTTAAAATCTATTGGTAATTTGTTGGTATAGTTTTGGGAAAATTGATATTTTTTTTAAATTTTGTAGGTAATCAGTAAATTTAGTGACAAAATCATTTTTGTCAAGAATTATGTCGTTAAATTGATTTTTCTTGTAGTGTTGTATTACATTACTTTATATTAATATTTTAAATATTAAAGAGGTTTTACTACTTAAGCTAAATCTAATTCTATTACTAAAGTAAAACTTACTCATTGTGTGTAACTAAAAAGTGAATGCCCCGATTGATTACAAATTAGATATATATCCTGTTTGGAAAATATTATTGATTAATTAAAGAGAACAAGAATAAAAAAAACCCCTACATAAAGTAATATATAATTTTGAATACTAGAAAAAAAGTTAGTGCCATGAAATACATGGATCTCTTGCTCCGGAAGGATTTTTATCTGATGATTCAATACACTATGTGAATACTGCACGTACAAGATAAAGACATTTCCACCAATAATGTTCTAACGAATGAACCATATCCCTGAAGACCCCGACTCATTGCCCTTGTCCTAGAGCTTTGTGGAGGAGGTGAATCGTGTGATGTGCCTCAACAAGTCAGAGTCTTGAGCTGCCATAAACTGAGTCACCACACAAGAAATCCCTATCCCACTATCTGAGATCGGCTATATAAATATTATCACACCATTGTTTTATTATCAAGTTATAACAAACAGTGGCGGAACCAAGTTGGGGCTGTTGCCCCCTCAAAAAATTTCTAACTTTATTTTTACTCTTTAATTTATATGCTATTTTAGCCTATGTACAAACAATGGGACCCCCAATTTTAAACTTGAGAAAATTTCTTCCTATATGTCTTCAAAATTAGGTTTCGCCGGATCCAAGTCTCAAATTCCTGCGTCTGCCACTGATAGATAAATACAACAATTTCTGCAAGGACGGAAATTGTGCGTTACGAGAGCCCTCAGCCATCCATCGGCATCCACCGCTACGTCCTGGTCCTGTTTCGACAACCCGGGGCGGCAAGCGAAATGTGAATGCTCCAGCGGGCGCCAAAACTTTAACACTAGAGAATTTTCACAAAACCATAACTTTGGTTCGCCGGTGGCAGCAGTGTATTATAACTGCAACAGGGAAAGCGGCACTGGAGGCCGAAGATTCTGATGGCAAACATTTAATTAATTAGTTAATTAATATATAAATAAATAGGTCGTGTGGAAGCTAGCTATAATTATAAGTTGTATTAATTATAAATAAATAAGTCGCTATGCTATGCGAGATTGCAATGTATATTTATATATGCTTCAAATATCATTATATAATATTATTTACCTACTAAATTAAAAAATATATATTATAATTATTATTTCAATATTTTTCACTATTTTCCTAATTGATTTCAAAAACATACATGAATATTTTTCACAAGGAGAACCCTAAAAAAGGATTGAAACCAGGTTAGTCTTCTAAAAAGACCCACGTGTTTCACTTGCCAGAGTAGGCTTCAATTACCAGAGTTTCACTATTTTCTTTTTTCTTTTTTATTTTAAAAATTTCGGTTAACCATATAAATCAACTGGAAAACCAAAAAAAAATAACTTGGTCAAACGAATTTTCGGTTCGGTCCGATTCGATTTCACCGAACGAACACCCCTAGAACAAAGTACAATTAAAACTTGTGTAATCTGTGCTGTCAAAAAAAAAAAAACTTGTGTAATCTGTAGACAATATGTAAAAAAAATAGTTATATAGTAAAATATAAAAACACGATAGTTTGGAGAGTTTAGTATGTTTAATTTCCTCAATAAAAGATAGTTTGGAGAGTTTAGTATGTTTTCCTCAATAAATAAATAAGTTCGCTTGAGAAAACAATTTCTCTTTTTCTAGACGAATTCTCACTTTGAACATCAAATTGTCTCAGAAAATATTTAAATAATTTATTATTCAGTCATTTTTATTTATTTTAATTATCAACAACATCCATTTACAATTTTAATAGAAAAAATCATATCGATTATCATCATTATTTAATCATATCTTTTAAATTCACTATTTAATCTCTCTCATTTTTCAAGGGGATGGTATCTCCTATTACATTTTTCCTATCCCACTTCTAATTATTCCATTCCATTAGATGAAAACACGCGTGTATAGGAAAGTCATGCATCATCAATCACATCTAATCATCTTTACACAAAATAACTATCACATTAACTATATATCATTATCACATTAACTACCACACATTCAAAAATCTTTTTATTTTTCAAAAAGAGTTTTTCTCGTAAAAGTCAAGCAATCACCCCTAAATCTTTATAATTATAGAGAACATTTTTACTGTAAAAATGTTCCGTCCTTTTTAGTTTCCCACTCACTTATTGTTTGCCTGTTACGAATCAGTGGGGCCCACTGGACCATTCCCAATTTGGGGTATATTTGGATTAGATCTCACTGAATGAGATGCATAGTTACCAAAGATAAACATAAACATGGATTAATAATTGGATACAAAAATCCTGGATTTTCGTGTTGTACTTATGGAGCATTGATGTTGCTTTTGAATGGGGAAAGTACACGTCTACCTCATCTCTCCCCTTGCCTGAAATTATCTTTTTCCGGACCACACTTTATATTTTGGAAAAGTAAATGAAATTGCATCTATATGTGTTTGTCCAAAAGAGAAAATATGTGAGTTTGTCCAAAAAGTCAACGGATATTTTGGTTCGGAGATCTTTCGGTCCTGGGATATCGGTTCGGTTTCGGTTATCTCCAAGTCCCCCGCACCTGTCGTCTTTCACTAAAATATTTGTAAGTCCAAGCCGAGCTACGATAATCTGAGGGGGTGAATAGATTATCTCCATCTTTTCGATTTCGCCCTCTTTTTATAACCGAAAGCTCAAACACAATAATAAAGGCGCGGAATGTAAACAACACACGCCGATTTAAAGAGGTTCAACCCACGTAGGCCTAATTCTCTACCCCCCAAAGATATCCTGGATGGATTTGAAAAAGAAAAGAATTTTATTAATTACCAAAATTAATACAAATTCAACTTACAACAACTTGAAGAGCACCACACTCTTCTTCAACACCACCTTTGAGATTACCACAATCTCCCTTTGAAGATTACCACAATCTTCCTTCAACGGCACTTGTGAAGATTACCACAATCTTCAACCTCAAGAATACCAAATCTTTCAACACCTCAATAAGAAGATCACCACAATCTTCGCACCTATCACCTAGATCATCCAAGTGTGTTCTTACCACAAGAACACTCACAAGGATATCTTGTGTTTGAATGATAGCCAAAAATCAAGATTACAACTCAATAATGAATATTACAATTTGAGTGCAAGGTGTAATCAAGAATAGCCTAGACCTCAAAGATGTGAAAGTGATAAGCTAGGCAAATTTTACAACAAGAATAATAACAATGAAAGACCAAATGTTTGTTTGAAGTGTATCTTGTTGTGTTGTATCACAATTGTTGTATGGGTTGCTCCAAAACTTCCTCTATTTATAGGAGATGATTGATCAAGCATAGGCTCCTCTTGGGGATTGAAAATCTCTGAGAAAAATACAATTAAAATCAAGAATATAGATGTTAGAAATCAATCCCACAATTTAAGGAAATGTGTCTGTTTGTCAAACGGTCATATTTTTTTTCTGTCAATACACATTGTAATTCTGGCCGCACGAAAATAAGAGAAATAAGAACACTATGAAAATTACAACGGGCGGCCCGGCCGACGTGAGGCTTCACCGTCGACCCTATCTCAACCGGTCCCCCCTAATCAAAAAATGAGGAGATTTTGTTCGCTTTCAAAACCAAAACATGCATGTACCGGTCGATCATTGGCGATCGGCCGACCGACCTGGCCGACGCCTTTATGACGGCCGACCGACCTGCTTGTTTTTACTTCCGTCTTATTTTCTTTTCTAAAAACATCTTCAGTCACGGGTTGCCCTATAGGCGGACCCGGTCAACTCCACAGACAAAATGTTGTCCAATTTTTGTCGAAAAATAAAACTCAAGAAATACTCCGAAAATTTAGTAAAAACATTTTAAACCGATCGAGAGTATTTAGACAACATTTAGGAACCTCAATAGGAGTAAAAACTCATTGATATAAAATCAATAAAAGTGTTGTCCATTATTAACAAAAATAAACTTGAGGAAATACTCCGGAAAATATTAAAACCATTTTAAATCATTTAGGAGTAATTGGACAACCTTTAAAAACATTGTTTTGGTAATAAAATAAAATCATCAAAATTAAGATAAAAACATGTATCAAACAATCTCCCCCTTTTTGATGATTACAAACCAAAACAATTTTTACACAAACTAAGAGAGCAATTTTAGAAATGATTTTCCGGTAAAAACATTTGACCGTTTGGAAGCAACCAAAATTTCCAAAAAAATTAAAGCAACCAAGTAGGGAGTAAATATTTTCAAAGCACAAGCTCCCCCTATCAACAAGCATATCAAGAATAATGTAAAAGCAATTTTCCATAAGCTAAAAGCTTTTAGCTTTTACAATTTGTTCAAGAGCTTATAAGCTCCCCCTGTCACAAAACATCATTATATAAGTCCATCAAGCAACAATTGGACTAAAAATAAATCACAACTTATGGCTTTTATGAGCCATAGCTTATAGTTTTTATTCGAGCTTTTTATTAGCTTCTTTGAGCTAACGAGCCATTTTCCTGTTTCTCCCCCTTTGGAATCATCAAAAAGAATGTTAGGATGATAAAAAACATCATACAAGTATATCAAAGTGCGCCAAAGAGACAATTTATCAACCATTCGAGGAGATAAGCTTATAATCCGAAAAAAATGGGAGAAATGTATCATTTGATATCCATAAGCTCGTTTAAGTGTCAAGACATGATCTCAATGAGTATATAAGACATATGAAAGCATAAGAGTAAAAGTCGAACAATTCATTGCGACAATTCATCGAACACCTTGAGTGCATAAAAATAAAAGAGGTTGTATATAGTCCTTGTAAAAGGTTCAAGCCAAGAATTATCATATCAACAATCAACCTCATTCCAAAGCTCAATAAGATCATATGCAACATACGCAACATTTGTTCATCAAATAAGAAGCTCAAAGTAGATTCTCAAGGGTTCAACCCAATTGAGATAAGCTAAGAAGGATCAAGGCATTACAAATGCCAAAAATTAGAGCAACCATCAAGTAATATAAGTCATGCCTAAAACAATACATGTAACAAATGTTCCAACATAACCAACTAAAGATAATGATCAAAGCATTAAGAGAAGCACTTTTACCATCAAGACTTCATACCGATTTTTAACCCCATGCCATATAAGAGTATTTTTACCATCAAATACTCCATCAAAATCATGATCATCCACAAGTCATTATTAACTTGCAATATTAACCCTTTTAAGAACAAAAAAAACAAGCAAATATCATTAGTACAAATGAGTTTTACAAAAATTCATCAAAATACAAAGCAACTTAAATGAAAATGCTAGAAAGTAAAGGGGTGGGGGTATCAATCTTCGTCCAGAGAGAAGCAAGTTCCGGAATGAGATCTTTGATAAATTTCTTCAATTTTCCGATTGACTTCTTCAAACTAGAATTTTCCTTTTTCACAACCCGGAGCTCTTTTCTAAGAGAGGCCACATCTCTAAATGTTTCTCTTTCCACTTTGGCCATTCTCTCTTTGAGATTAAGATCCTCTACATCCGACTCATCTTCATCTCTTTCCTCCCTAATTTCTTGTTCATTTCCCACATCATCTCCTTGTTCGTTAAACTCACCTCTTCCAATATTTTCAACCTCATTGTCATTAAAGAAATCATCCCGGGTTGTTGTTGATGTCGCACGCCCCCTAGCGGCTTTGGTAGGAACCCGTGGTAAATGTCGTCGCATTCTTACCATTTGTAGAATGTTGGCATTATCAAAATCATTGTGACGAATTTTAGATTCATTTCATTTTCCGGTATCCCGATAAATATAGGAGACGGCAAATCAAGTTGCCCAAGGTATATTTTTCTTGGTAAACTTTCTAGATTCCAACAAGCAATACACAAAGATTGCCCCATAATTTACTCTTTCTCCTTGAACAATCTTATAGGTGAGAAAGAGTTCGAGATTGCTTGGAAGTTTTACTTCCTTTCCACAAACACAATAGAGCAAATGATAGATATAATCCGATAATTTGGCGGCATTGCCGAGTATGTCACTGGGATATACTCCTAAAAAGGTTTTCACATCATCTAGTGAAACACCGAAAACGTTATCATCCCAATGAGCGCAATCCACATAGACTACTCCATCATTTGGCACATTAAAGTGATCACAAATATCGCCAATGTCCATGAAAAATGCCTACCATTAACAAATGTGTGAAGTTCCAAAGGATTATCTATCGTAGCATCAACAATCCACATATTTGCATAGAAAAGTTTTATAAGCTCGTCATCATAGTGCAAACACGGATTATCCCAAAGTGAAACCCATCCTTGAATTTCAAAATAAGCTCTAATATCTGGAAATTCATCATGAAAAGCTTGAAAAACGAACCATACGAGTGCACGCAATTTTCTTATCATTCAATCCAATATTCTCATAATGTTCCTCCGCAAGTTTATTTAAGAATCGAAATCTATTAGCTCTAGAGGGAGGCTCGTAGAGGAGTGATAACTTACTAGAGTCCCAATGAATGCTCGATTTTGAAACCCCTGGCTCTTAATTCGGCAATCTCCTCTTCCGTAGTTTCCGATTTTGATAGTCTCCTTGAAGAATATCATCTTGTTGTGGATTGGAAGAAGATTCACCCTTTGCCTCCTTCTCCTCTTTTGAGGATTTCGTTGATAGAATTTCTTGGAGGTGCCATATGTGTAAGATTCTTGTGAAAATAAGAAGATTAGCAACAAGAATCGTGAAAAATGATGAAGAATTGAAGATTTTTAAGGGAAGAGGATGAAGAACGATGTTATAGGGTTTAGGAAAATCTTGCGTCTGTTTTTGAAACGAAGACGAAAGTTTTTAACTAGCAAAAATGGCCTGGCGGCCGGCCGAGTATGGGGCGACCGGTCGATGTGCGAGGCGACCGGCCGCCCGCTTTGACTGGCCCTGTCCCAGTGATTTTTCTTTCTCCCGAGTTATCCAAAATACGATTTTTCACCCCAAAAGTTTTAAAACTTTGCAAAAATATAAGTTTGGACTATATTCAACAAATATGGGTTTTGGGAAAACATATAAACGATAAAATCGAGACAAAACACGTAGTGCCTTTTAAAAGAAAATATTTGCAAGATCAATTAGGGGCACTTAAGGGATCAAAATGAAATATCTTGAAAGATATGTGCATAAGCATAAAATCGAGTTTAAAGAAAAAAAATACGAGTAGACATACCTCGATGGTTTAAGAAACTTGATGACGTAATAGCCAATGAGTATGAAATATGTATCCTACACAATTCTTAGACAACATTTGCATAGAAAATACAAGTGTAGGCAAGTAATATGAGATATCAAAAAGAGCTTATGCTATAAGATTTCATAAGAGATAATAAGCCATATAAGTCTAATAAAATGCTCAAGAGTTTTAGAAAATCATGCAAGGTCTCTTTTAAAAGTTTTGAAACTCATAAATATATAAGAGACCTATATAAAAAAAATACTTGAAGATTCATTTTGCAATTAAGACACAATTAAAAGTATGCATAGATTTAAAAATAAAATGCATATACAAATGGGGAGATACGGTTTACCAATTACGCCGTTTCCATGGGTTGTGTCTTTCCCATTGTTGATGATATCTTCCCATTGAGAAGTCACTTTGTTGATGATGACTTCTCCATTTCCAAGATTGGTTACCTTCCCATGGTTGATGGTTTCTTCTTCTTTGAAAATCATCTTGTTGATGATGTCTTTGCCATTTCAAGGATTGTGTTTTTCCCATTTTTGATTATATGCTATTCTTGGAAATTGGCTTTGTTGAGAGTAGTTTCTCTTCTTTGATCAAATGAAACGTTCATTTGATGTTTTCTTGGTGGCATGAATTTTCTCCGATTTTTGCTTTGCCGGGTACCTAATAGCACATTGTTTTGTGGTACCCTCATGTGTTTGGGTCCTTTAAGATTAGCTTTGAGACTTTTAGGTCTCCAACAATATTTAGAGCTATTTCTAGCCCGACAAGAATTAGCCGTATGACCCTTTTTGCCACAATAAAAACAAGTAATAATTCTAGGAGCATAATGACCAATATGCATAGTGACTTGATCCTTTTTCATATGATTAACAACATTAGGCTTATGATCAAGTCCTTTATCACAATTATGAATATCAACAATATCGACATTTTATTGGTACTCAAGTTGGATTTTAATAAATCCTTTTTCATGCAATCAATATTCTCAACAAGAGTACTATTTTCTTTTTCAAGGTTTCTAACCTTGTCAAGTGTGGTGGTGTGAGCACATGATAGTGATTCATAAGAAGTAAATAAACTATCCTTATCATTTTTCAAAATATTGAATTCCTTTTTCAAATTTTTGTATCTAACAAGTAAGCTTTGGAATTCATTTTGAAGTTCATCATAATCATTTTGTAAATCACTATAATCATTTTGAATGACAATATCATAGGAAGTAGAGGGTTTAAGACATACCTCATTTTCTTCATTGATGCCCATAAAACAATATTCAACTTCTTCATAATTGGAAGTTGTAGGAGGCTTATTCCTTAGATTTGAGCTTGTATGATCTTGAGAAGTAGATGCTTTTGTTTGACTCCTTTCATTTGCAAATACTCCATAGATGGCTTCTAATTTTTTCCATACTTCATGTGCCGACTTTATTCCTACAATATGTTCATATTCTAAATTAGTAAATGAACAATACAAAATATTTAAAGCCTTACCGTTTAAGGAGATGATTTTCTTTTCTTCATCATTGAGTTTTTGAAGCCTTTTGAGGTGTATGGTGTATCTTTCGTCGAATGGATTCTCCATTAATGACGGTGTTCCAAATGTCGAACCCGCAACCTTGTAGATAGCATTCCATTCTTTCTTTCCAAAAATTAAAATTCTTGGAATCAAATAGTGGTGGCTTGGTGGTGGAGGTGCTTGGATAGATGAGCTTCGTTCAGCCGTCGATCGTTTCTCTTCACTCGCGATGTGAAACGAGCTTGCCAAAGAGTTTGGCTCGATACCACTTGTAAGTCCAGCGGCTACGATAATCTAGAGGGGGTGAATAGATTATCTCCATCTTTTCGATTTCGCCCTCTTTTTATAACCGAAAGCTCAAACACAATAATAAAGGTGCGGAATGTAAACAACACACGCCGATTTAAAGAGGTTCAACCCACCTAGGGCCTAATCTCTACCACCCCAAGATATCCGGGATGGATTTCGAAAAGAAAAGAATTTTATTAATTACCAAAATTAATACAAATTCAACTTACAACAACTTGAAGAGCACCACACTCTTCTTCAACACCACCTTTGGAGATTACCACAATCTTCCTTTGAAGATTACCACAATCTTCCTTCAACGACACCTTGTGAAGATTACCACAATCTTCAACCTTGAAGAATACCAAATCCTTCAACACCTCATAAGAAGATCACCACAATCTTCTTGCACCTATCACCTAGATCATCCAAGTGTGTTCTTACCACAAGAACACTCACAAGGATATATTGTGTTTGAATGATAGCCAAAAATCAAGATTACAACTCAATAATGAATATTACAATTTGAGTGCAAGGTGTAATCAAGAATAGCCTAGACCTCAAAGATGTGAAAGTGATAAGCTAGGCAAATTTTACAACAAGAATAATAACAATGAAAGACCAAATGTTTGTTTGAAGTGTATCTTGTTGTGTTGTATCACAATTGTTGTATGGGTTGCTCCAAAACTTCCTCTATTTATAGGAGATGATTGATCAAGCATAGGCTCCTCTTGGGGATTGAAAATCTACTGAAAAATACAATTAAAATCAAGAATGTAGTCTGTTAGAAATCAATCCCACAATTTAAGGAAATGTGTCTCATTTTGTCAAAACGGTCATATTTTTTTGTCAATACACAGGGCGACCGTCGCACGTAAATAAGAGAAATAAGAACACTATGAAAATTACAACAGGCGACCAGTCGACGTAGGCTTGGCCGACCGACTGCCTCAACCGTCCCCCTAATCAAAAAAATGAGGAGATTTTGTTCGTTTCAAAACCAAAACATGCAGTGTACTTCTGGTCGATCACGGCGACGGCCGACCGACCGTCGACGCCTAGATGCACGGCCGACCTGCTTGTTTTTAATTCCGTCTCATTTTTACTGTTTCTAAAAACATCTTCAGTACGGGTTGCCTATGGGGCGGCCAGGTCGACCACGAGACGCAAATATTGTCCAATTTTTTGTCGAAAAATAAAACTCAAGAAATACTCCGAAAATTTAGTAAAAACATTTTAAACCGATCGAGTATTTAGACAACATTTAGGAACCTCGTTATAGGAGTAAAAACTCATTGATATAAAATCAATAAAAGTGTTGTCCATTATTAACAAAAATAAACTTGAGGAAATACTCCGGAAAATATTAAAACCATTTTAAATTATTTAGGAGTAATTGGACAACCTTTAAAAACATTGTTTTGGTAATAAAATAAAATCATCAAAATTAAGATAAAAACATGTATCAAACAATATTATCATTCTCATCTTTTATGTATTTAATTTGGGTTAAATCTCTTGTTTGTTTTTCTCTAAATTTTGCTATTTTATATATTTTTTCTCTCTTTCCTTAGTATCTAGTTTTTTATAGAAATCTTCATATGCCTTGGTTTTGCTTCATATATTTCTCTTCTTACTTTTTTTTTGGCGTCTTTATATCTTTTAAGATTTTTTTCATTTTTACAGAATATAATACTCTACGTAACTAGTTCGTTTTCCTTTACCTTCTCTTGGATTTCTTAATTCCACCAAAGATGTCTCTTTATTCCATTTATTACCATTTGACATTCCTAATGTTTATTTTGCGATCTTTTTCATTTGAGTGGTTACATAGTTTCATGTATCATCGACATTGTCTTCCACTTACCAATCACTTTGGTTTCGACTAGAGATTTGACAAAACTATCTCTTTTTCTTTATTCTTTAAGTTCCACCACTTAATTATCGGTATGTTAATTTTCTTTCTCTTTAAGTGGACGTTAATAAGTTTGATATCCAAAACTAGTAATCTATGTTGGGTGGTGAGGCTTTCTTCGTATTACTTTGCAATCTTTGCATATTATTATATCGTTTTCTCTGGTTAGAAGGTAGTCAATTTGTGATTTGTTAGGACCACTTTTAAATGTAATTAAATGTTCGCTCATTTTTTTAAAGAAAGTATTACCTATAATAAAATCATAAGCAAATGCGAAGTCTAGGATGGGAAACCCTCATTGTTACGCGAGCTAAATCCATATCCTCCATGGACCCTTTCATAATCTTCATTATCTTTCCCCACATGTCGATTTAAGTCCCCACCTATGATGACTTTTTCATTTTGAGGGATTGATTGTATTAGAGTTTCTAAATCTTCCCAAAATTTAGTCTTAGTAGAATCAGAAGTCCAAGCTACTACGATAATCTGAGGGGGGTGAATAGATTATCTCCATCTTTTCGATTTTACCCTCTTTTTAGAACCGAATGCTCAAAGACAATAATAAAGGTGCGGAATGTAAACAACACACGCCGATTTAGAGAGGTTCACCCCACCTAGGGCATTGGTGCACGAAAAAAGGAATTTTAAAGAGAGATAGAAGGGGAGACGTGTACTCTCCCATTCAAGCAAACTCGATAAGTACAAGTGTCTTGAGTGTACTACACGAAGTCCAGTATATTTTTTGTATCGAATAATAAATGGGAGAATTTCATAATAGGGTCCAAATTTAAGAAAATCTATCACTTCAGGACCCAAAATTTCAACCTTCTCAAATTAAGACCCAATTTTTATTTTTCTCTCAAATTATGTTCTCTCTCAAATTTTGGGTTCTCACTTCAAGACCCAAAATTTCAATCTTCTCAAATCAAGACCCAATTTTTATTTTTTTCTCAAATTGGGCCCTCTCCCAAAATTTTCGGTTCTCAATTCACGTTTAAAAATTTAATAAAAAGAGAAATGTTAATGTAATCTATCACGCCAACCACAAATAGTATTTTTCTTTCTCTTTCATTTTTTGCTCATTCCTTTTTTCCTATTCGATACTTGTTTTAGACTTTAAAATTCAATCATAATTTGAATATCTTATTTTTTTAGTTACCGAAAAATATTTTACAACTTTTTCATTCATAATTTGGATATCTTATTTCTTTTAGTAACCGATAAATATTTTAATTACTATTTTTTAATCGTTTAGCTTCATAAATTTAGATGTACTGATCTCGGTATCTGCACGTTAAACAAAATTGATAATAAGTATGAAGTAGGAAAAAAAGAATGAGCGAAAAAAAGCGAGAAGATGAAGAAAAATATTTTTTTGTGACAGACGTGATAGATTATACTAATGTATCTTTTTTTGTTAAATTCTAAAACCTATAGTGAGAACCCAAAATTTAGGAGAGGACCGATTTGCTAAAGAATTGGATCTTGATTTGAGAATGTTGAAATTTTAGATCTTGAAGTGAGAACCCAAAATTTGAGGAGAGCCAAATTTGAGAAAAATAAAATTGGGTTTGATTTGAGAAGGTTGAAATTCTAGGTCTTATAGTAATAGATTTTCTTAAATTTGGATCCTATTACGAAATTCTCCCAATAATAAATCCATCTTTCCTTTTTTCTTAAAGTACTTTTATGTTTATCTTTAGTAAATATGCATCTCATCCAGTAAGATACTGAGATCTACCCAAATATACCCCAAATTGGAATGGTCTAGTGGGCTTGACAGCACACACACATCCATTACCCAAATAGTTGGAGGACTCAATAAACACAACTCGGTAAATAAGAGGTAAAACATTACCCCCAAATTATGCGATTCTTTTGTACATAATTGTCGGCCATGCATTTTACCATTATTCAATTTTACCATCTGAATATTGTTAAAAAATTCACTTTGCTATATGAACTTTACGTAAATTTCATTTTTTCATATTATTTTAAAAATAAAATAAGTATACGTGTATGTACATCTATTTGTCATTTTTAATACATAAAAAATAGGTATATATCATATAATGAATCGAATCAAAACCGAAAATTCAGCATGTACCGAATTTATTTTTATATTATTATGATATAATTTCATATATATTTCTTACTTTTATATCATTAGGTATTATTTACCTACTAAAATCAAAGAATTATTATAATTATGATTACAATATTTATTTATTTATTTATTATTATTATTATTATTTTGTGAAACTTTGATTTACCGAATACCAAACCAAAACATTGAAAAACAATTCGATAAAATTGAGCCAAACTGATTATTTTGGTAAAATATTCACACACATTCATCAATTTTCGATTGATTAGGATTTTTGTTAAAAATAACTATTTAATTTAAGGACTACTCGTAAGAGTATGAGATCAATTTAGTATGGTAAATTGATCAAAGTTATCTCATAAAGAAAGTTTTATCGAGCGTATAATTATGTGAATTTACAAAAAACTGAAATAATTCTTTAACATTATAATCAAGTTTTGAATATGTAAGAATAGAACTAAGAATTAAAAGCAGTTATCTAAAGCAACATCATAGTATAAATTTAGGATTAAATCAATATAAAAAATATCAAAACTATAAAATAATCCAATGATGTCTAGACCACCAATATCAAAGATATCTACACCTACTTAAATCCTAAATCGTAACACCATAAAATAATACCATTTATAATATATTTTATCGAGGTAAATATTAATTAAATTTAATTATTTCATGAATACAAATTAGAAAAAATGATAAATATATATATATACACTTTTTAAAAAAAAATGATATGACAAAATAAAACTGCGCAAAGTTCATATGGCAAAGTGAAATTCTTAACAAAGTCCATATGACAAAGTGAAATTCTTAACAAAGTTCATATGACAAAGTGTCACAACTTTTGTTTAGATTTTAAGCAAAGACGTTTTTGCACTCATGTGGAGGGCACATGCCGCAATATTCAGAGAATATTCTACTGGTGATGGCCATTGTAGGACAACCAAAATAGGGGTATTTACAGTTCGGTTAACCACCTGAACCAAAAGTTCGATTCAAACCAAACTGAAAATTTTGGTTTGATTTTGGGTTTTTCTTTTCCAGACATTTCGGTTTTATTTTACTAGTTCAGTTAACTGAACCAAACTAAAAACCGAACTTATATTGATATTTTTCTTTTTTATATATACATTTATATATAATGATAATAATTCAAAAGTTGCTAATTGAAATGCAACCTTCCCATTCCAAACTTAGTTTCTCTATTGCACTCTCAGTTTCCCAAGAGTCAAGAATCTTAAATCACTCTCTCACCCCATGTCCAATCAATCAAGTCTCCATCTACAGGCTAAGTTCCAATCTTGGCTAAGTTCCAATCTTTCTTCTTCATTATTTCAATCCCCCACCATCAATTGTCCTCACAGTCAATGGCATTGCCAGTAATTATTATGGAGTGAGCTGATATACGAAAATGGGCTGGCCAGATAAAAAATTAAAAAAATACATATAAATATTAACTATAAAAAATTTAAAAAAATTTACCTAGTAAATTTTTTCTTTTTTAAAAAAGGGGCCGGGGCCCGGGTTGACCCCTACCTCCGCTATTGCTCACAGTACATACACTTTTTTATTAGGTATTTCACAATCCTAATTCTTAAAAACCATAACTTCTGTATTTTACAATATTCCTAATCGATTTCAAAACACGCATGAATATTTTGTCACAAGGAGAACCTAAAAAGGATTGAAACCATATCGGTCTCCAATTACAAGTGTTTCACTTTTTTTTTTCCTTTTAAAAAAATTCGGTTAACCATATAATAACCGAATCGAAAACCCAAAAACGTTCGCTTTTAATCGAACAATCGAATATGGTTCGGTTTTGGTTACAAAATTTTGTCAACCGAATATTCGGTTCGGTTTCACCAATGAACACCTCTAGGATAAAGTGCAAAACTTGTGTAATATGTATGGTAAAGTGTAACAAAAATAGTTTATATAGTAATGTATAAAAACACGCATAATTTAGGGGGTTTAGTATGTTTTCCTCAATGAATAAATTAGTTTGCTTGAGAAAACAATATCCTATTTTTTCCAGACGAATTTCTCACTGATCGTGAAATTGTCTGTGAAAATATTCAAATAACTCATAATTCAGTCATTTTTATTTTTTCAATTATCAACAACATCCCTTTACAATTTTCATAAAAAAAGTTATATCAATTATCATCATTATATAATCATATATTAAATACATTATTTAATCTCTCTTATTTCTCAAGTCATCAATCACATACAATCATTCTTACATAAAAAAACTATCGCATCAACTATCATCATCACAATTTCATGTTATAACTAACCAGTCCACACATTCAAAAATCATTTTTGTTTTTCAAAATAGTTTTTCACGTTATTGATTTTTCTTTCTAAAGGTAAAAGTCAAGCAATAACCCCTCAAAATCCCTTTTTTTTAATGCCAATGACCTTGTAGGTTGTAGTCAAATTGGTTACAAGTGAGGTAATCCTTGGCCTCTCCACAAGTGATCATGGGTTCGAGCCCCCAATGCACAATGGTAGAATAATTAATATTGAAGGCTTCAAGTGGCGGTGTGGGAAACTAGAACTTGGTGGAAACCGCCTCGGATAGAGGGGAGTCATTCTCCGTTCGCGTTTTATATGGTGCCCTTCTTTGAAGGGTTGGGGTCAAGCTTCAATTTCGGATGAGATCTTTCTTTCCAAAACTATGTTTCATCTCCCAACCCACTACGGATGATTGACATATGCATATCACTTGTCATATTAAACCCAACAATTTATACTTGCTTTTACGCTTGAAAATTAACATGGTAAATGTTGTACACATGTCAATTATCCATACAATTGGAATATGAGATGAAATACAATTTTGAAATAGAATATTTTATCCATTCTCATGTGTGATCATGGAATATCGATTATTAATAATAAAAAAAGGGAAATAGCTCATTTTTACGATAAAAATATTCCGTCTTTCCAGTTTCCCACTCACTTGTCGGTCTGTTTTTCGACGATGCAATGGGGCCCATAGACCATTCCAATTTGGGGTATATTTGGTTAGATCTCACTTATGAGATATGCATAGTTACCAAAGATAAACATAAAGACGGGTTTGTAATGCGATACAAAAATCCTTGATTTCGTGTTGTACTTATGGAGCATTGATGTTGCTTTTTAATGGGGAAATCGATCTACCTCAACTCTCCCCTTCACTCAAATTCCTTTTTTCGGGCCACACTTTATATTGAAAAAGTAAAAGAAATTGCATCTTTAAATGCAATTTTATTGGGACCTCGATTATCTAACGACAAAACTAAAAGTGGATTTTTGTTCTACTCCACGTGAAACATTGAAATCGATTACGATTCAGAGGCCAAATTTGTACAAATCGAGTATCTTTTTATGCGCGCTTTGGGGGGAGTGCAAATCTCGTCTGTTTGAACTCCAAACCACCTAGGGCCACTTATGAACTGCGACTATAGACACAAATTTCACACTTAAATTGAGCCACATATATTCTAGCTTTTGCATAAATAATACTTTTCTTTGAATTATTAATGGGGCAATATTGTCTTTTAGTAGTAATGTTTTTGACTAGAGCCTCTTTTGTTAGAGGAGACAAAAGAAAGGCGTGTGACAACAACAAATTAAATAAAGTGCATGTCCGAGATCACTTATGTAAAAGTTCATTTAATAAATTGATTTTTAAATAAGCGACTTTTCAAAAAGTCTCTAGCTAATTCTAATTTATTTAGAGTAGATTTTTTTGTAAGAGTGATTTATCTAAAGGCACGTTAAATTAACCACAAAACATCAATTATTATGAAAATAAACTTTTAAATTCAAAATTCCATCTAAAAATGCTCCCAAACACGCACTTTTTAGAAAAGTGTTGGTGTTTGGTAAATGGAAAAAGATGAAATATGTGTATTGGGTACTGTAGCGATATTAGTGGCTTTTTGCATAATTATCAAAATGTAATTAAATTAAATTAACTAGGTGGCTTAGCCCACCGACCACCATAATCAATTGTGGGATGAAGGTCGGGGTTCAAATCCATGCTCCATCAAATTGTTTGTGGGGTGGAGGTCGAGGTTCATATCCCTTCTCCATCAAATTGCTCCCCGGGCATATGCGAGTGAAGATTTGGTGGGAACTCATACTTGAATAGCATCCGTGTGGGTTCGATTCGGGAGAGATCATTATTAGTAGATTGGGGGTCGAACATAATTGTTCTCTTTACCTGGAGGATCTGGTTGTACGTCAGCCAGACCGCCGAACACTCTTGGCCAGTCGCGTGCACATCCGCGCTTTTACCTCAAGGCGGAATGAGGAGCGGGAGTCGTTGTCCTCAGCAAAGTCGGTAGTAAGCCTGGAAGTCTGAGTTATCAAAAAAAAAAAAAAATAATGTAATTAAATTTTCACCAAAACTATGATTATGAACTCAAATCCTTATTACTAAAAGCTTTACAAAAAAAAAAGAAAAGAAGATTCACAAACCTTAGTGGTGGGCCTTTTCACCTTAAAAGATTCACATGAATTAACGTCTGACAGGCCATGAAATAAAGCATAAATATGCCTTGTGAAGGTTGCTTTTAGATAAGGTTCTTGATTTCTGGAAACGTGAATATATATATATATATATATATATGGACAATAAATTTCTTCTTGTCGTTGTTATGATTAGCCATCATGCAGATGCAGTGGTCATCAATTTGATTAAAACCGTGATTTAAAATATCAAATGAAAACCAAAAACTAATTTGATAAATAATAAATATAAATTTGTATTTTAAGATCCAAATAAATGCACTAGATTTTTTTTATTTAATATTACAAATAAACATTATGTTTGCATTCAAAATGACATATATATGTACCATTACGATGCATTAAATTTTAAATGTAGTTGAATTAAAAGATAATACAATGTGCATTCTATTTCCAAAACCATATTGTTTTAAAACAAATTAAATCTTCAATATTTTATACTTTTTTACCATTATTCTTAGTAAAAGAGGTTTCATGCGGCTTAAAAAATTAATGTAATGCATTAAATTTTTGACTAAAACCTCTTTTATTAATTTTATAATTTTTTGTTTATTAAAACCGCTAAACCGCTCATCACTCGCCTAAAACTACACCTTTGATTTTACTTAATAAAATCATGATTTAAACTTATTTTTTAGAAAAACCGCACATGACATTCGATTTGAATGTTTTTTAATTAAACCGCAAAACCGCACCATGATCACCTCTAATCAACGATAATACAAAATCTCATTAGGTTCAACCATGTATATATATTATATTTAAGAGAATAGTACACTACAAGAAAAAATCAATTTACCTACAGAAAAATATGTTGGTAAGTATTAAGATAATTGTAAAGTGAAAGTAAAATTGTTATATATAAAATTATTGTACATAAATATTTACCAACAGAATCTAAAACTGATAGTAAATACCTACACAATTTCTATCTGTAATTTGTTGGTATAGTTTTGGGAAAATTGATATTTTTTTTGTTTCATAGGTAACTATAAAAATTAGCGACAAAATCATTTTTGTCGGTAAATCATGTCGTTAAACTGGATTTTCATGTAGTGCTTTGCATTACATTATTTTATTAATATTTTAAATATTAAAGAGGTTTTACTCGGCTTAAGCTAAATCTAATTCTATTTTTAAAGTAAAACTTACTCATTGTGTTGTAGCTAGAAAAATGAATGCCCCAATTGATTACAAATTAGGTATCCTGGTTGGAAAATATTATTGATTAAAGAGAACAAGAAGAGAACTACATAAAGTGAGATATAATTTTGGCAAAATTGCAAAATTAGTCCTGTAACATAAAGGAGGTTGCGAAAAGATCCTCGTAAAATACTCGAATTGCAAAATAGTCCTGAACTATGTGCGATTATACAAAATAATCCTCAGTATATTGCATAGTTTGCAAAATAGTCCTCAGAACTTATATATACTTGAGTCTCAATTTTAGTCCTAATTTTAGTGGCAATTTTGAAATTTCATCGGATTTCGATCACGTGATCGGCACATGTGACTTCCATTTACAGTAAAATTAGGACCAAAATTGAGATTCAAGCACGAGTTACTGAGGACTATTTTTGCAAACCATGCATTTTAATTTGCGGGATTATTTTACAAACCTATACATAGTCACATGACTATTTTGTAATTTGAGAATTTTAAAGGACCTTTTTTACGGACCTTTTAATTACATGACTAATTTTGTAATTTTCCTATAATTTTGAATACTCGAAAAAAAAGTGCGGATATAGTGCCATGAAACATATGGATCCTGTTTCGGAAGGGTTTTTATATGATATTTCAATACACTATGTGAATACTACACGTATAAAATAAAGACATTCCCACCAATAATGTTATAAAGGATGAAACTCATCCCCGAGGGCCTCCACTGTCCTTGCCCTAGAGCTTTGTGGAGTGGGTGAATCGCGAGATGTATCTCAACAAGTTAGGGGTCCTGATTTGTCATAGACTGATCTCACCGCACTAGAAATCCTCCTCCATGCACCCAGTTAATTACCAACAGACTCATGTCCTTTACTAGTCGAGTTATGCCCCGGGGCCCACCAATAATGTTCTATAAGATAATAAAGACATTCCCAACAATGTTCTATAAATAGAGCTCATTGAATATGAGGATACTTGCCTATTCAAGAAACAATATAACTTGAAATTCAATAGCTAGATTTGACTCAAATATGTTAGGCAGGTGAGCATCCTCTTGTGGTTAGCCGTGTGGTGGGGGATGTTTGGACCCCTTTACGGCTACCACTAAACTAAGTCATGTTTCTATTGATGGTAGGATTATTTATAATCCAAGGGTTGAGATTCAGTGACAATTTTGAACTTCTCTACTCTTGTAAGTACTATTTATTTTTTTGGGTAATTATTGTTTTTTTAAATTATTTGTCATGCAATATGCATGGCTAGATGAATAATATATTGATTTAATTAGCCAAATTAACTTAATTTGGTAGGTGATGGTGGATGCTGATGCTCCAAATCCTTGCGATCCCTACTTGCACTGGTATATGAGGAATTAAAATTATTTTGTTTTTATGCATGGTTTCCTCTATTTTCGGTTATTTGACTTGGAGTACTTGAGATTTAGTCATTTAAGTGGTCATTTTTAAATTTTAGTTCAATATCTTTCCAAAGGTTGGACAGTTAATCTGGTTTTGACCGAAATTGTGCAGTTTAACAGTAATTGCTAACTAGGGCTGATGGGAGCTAATGTGTTGAATTAATATTTGACGCAAAAAAATTGAAACAACAAATTTGGGAATTTTAATAGGTTGGTGGTAAATTTGGGGCAAAATCACCAAAATCCTCAATTTTTTTTTGAAATATTTGCACTTGAACGGTGATAGTAATTAATTCCCGATAAACTTACACAATTTTAATCAAAATAGGATTAAATGTCCAAAAATTTAAATGCGGCGAGAACTAAATCTCAAAATAGTCCAAGTTATATGACCAAATAAATTATTCTCCCGGATACATCGCCTAGTTGTTGAGAGTTCTAATTAATGCAACTCTATTTCATGGTAAATAAGACAGCTCTAGATATTTCATGGGCATCAAATCGAAGTTGGAGCAGTGGATAGTTATGTAAAAATTGGTTCAAACATATGGTTAATATATATATCGCCATAAATTAGCTATATAGAGTTTATTCCATTTAATTAAATGAAATTTCGGAAATTAAAAAAAAATAAACAAGGTCCAATGTTCAACTGGCTTAGCATGATTATAATTGGAGCACACGTTTAACGTTAATTTCTTACCCTATTTATTTAATTATGAATAATTGGATATGTAGGTTGGTCACAAACATCTTTGGAAGCACTCATGCAAACTTAATCGGTGACCCATTTTATCTAATTCATTGAGCTTTTACTCATGTGGCTTTTCGTTATTATCATCAAATTATGATAAACAACAACAAAAAAACTAAGTTTTACCCCACCATATGGGGTCGGCAATATAAATAATATCACGCCATAGTTTTATTATCAAGTTATGATAACAGTGGCGGAACCAGGAGGCAAGTGGGGGCTACTGTCTCCCTCCCAAATTTTATAAAATTTATTTTTACTCTTTAATCTATATGTTATTTTAGCATACAAATATGTAAAAAGTAAGGGAAGAAAACACCCCCCCCCCGGCCCAAATTTTGGGAAAAATTCTTCTTATATGTCTTCAAAATTAAGTTCCCTCCAAGTCTCAATTTATGCGTCCGCCACTGATTGATAAATGCAACAATTTCTGCTGGGACGGAAATTGTGCGTTATGAGAGCCCTCAGCCATCCATCGACATCCACCGCTATGTCCTGGTCCTGTTTCGACAACTTGGGGGCCGACAAACAGTGAATGCTCGGCAAAATTGCATTTTTGGTTCATTAAGTTGGCTCAATTTCGCATTTAGTCCTTTAACTTTTATGGGTGGCGTTTGACAACCATTGACTTTTTAAACCTGTACATTTAGTCCGATTTCAAAATTTCAATGATATCTTATTCCTAAAATATTGAGTTGGCGGATATGGTCTTTGAGTTGGACTAAATTACACCTTGTTTTTGATAAAAATGACTATTTTACCTTTTTTTTGGAAAAAAATAGTCATCCATGTAGATGAAAAATGGAGAGATCTTGCAACCATGTAAAAATAAATACATAAAAATAGTAAAAAATTAAAAATATATATTAGTAGAAAGTAAAATTATATATATTTTTAAAATAAAAAGTTATGTTGAAAATTTAATATTTAAAAACAAAAGAATATGTTTAAAATTAACAATAATGAAATAGAAAATGTTAACACATAATATATGCATTGAATATCTCAATAAAAATAAATAACAAAAATAAATATAAAATTAAATTAAATTAAAGTTAATAGTCAAACATATATATATATTTTTCAACTTTAAATTTATTTTCTTTTTTTTTTCTTGGTTTTTCTATTTTTTTTTTGTTTTTGTTTTTCTTTAATTTCAATTTACAAAGAAAATTATAAATATTTTTTTCTGTTTTTTTTTATTTTCTATTTTCTCTAATGTTTATTTACAGTTGAAAATTGTAAATATATATTTTCTCTGTTTGTTTTTTTCATTTTATGTTTTTCTTTAATTTTTATTTACATTTGAAAATTGTATATATATGTTGATTATTTTCTTTAAAGTAAATTAAAAAATAATTGGACATATATTTTATATTTTTCAACTTCAAATAAAATTTTAAAAATTGAAAACACAAAAAAAATAGTATTTTTTTCTATTTATATTGCAATTTTTTTTTGTTTTCTATTTTTTAATATTTTTATTTTAAAAATTATATATATTATTTTATTTTATTTTATTTTACTATTTTTATTTATTTATTTTTGACATGGTTGCAAGATCTCTCCATTTTTCATTACATAGATGACCATTTAAAAAAAAGGATAAAATACTATTTTAAGGCAAAAATGGTCCAAACAAGGTGCAATTTAGTCCAACTCAGCATTATTTTCGCCAACTCAGTATTTTAGGAGTAAGATATCCCCGAAATTTCGAAATCAGACTAAATGTGCATGTTTAAAAAAATTAGTGGTTGTCGAACGCCACCCATAAAAGTTAAAGAACTAAATGCGAAATTGAGTCAACTTAATGGACCAAAAAAAACAATTTCTCCGACACAGCGCCAAAACTTTAACACACTAGAGAATTTTCTCAAAACCATAACTTTGGTTCGCCGGTGGCACTGGAGGCCGAAGATTCTGAGGGCCAACAAATAATGAATTAATTAATTAATATATAAATAAATAGATAGTGTGGAAGCTAGCTTTAATTATAAGTTGTATTAGCCTTAAAATAGAACTTGTGGTCGCATGCAGATTTTGTGTGCGTGTACACACTATTCATTATTGTTCTAAAATCACCGCCTTTCTGCTTTCAGACTCCTTTTGTTCACTTAAGTTTTTTTTTTTCTTACTAGGTCCCGCCTTTCCGGCCAAGTCCCACTTTTGACGCTATTTGGCCCGCCTCTGCCGACTAATACTATATTGAAGCATAAATAAATATTCATTGCGATCTCGCATAGGATAGCGACTATAAATAGCGGTGTTCTACAACGCACTAGGCCCCGATCTGCTTATCCGACTAGCGCTAAGCGTGTTTTAGAACACTACAATTTATAGTCGCTATCTATGCGAGATCGCAATGTATATTTATTTATGCTTCAATAAAGTATTATGATTAACAAAGTAGTCCGATCCATATGTATCTTTGCAAATAGGGGTGGCGCTCACGGTCAGGTTAACCGAGAACCAAGTAGGGAGATCGCAATGTATATTTATATATGCTTCAAATATCATTATGTATTATTTACCTACTAAAATTAAAAAATATTATAATTATGATTTCAATATTTTTTATTATTTAGCGAAAATTTAATTTACCAAATACCAAACCAAAACACATCAAATCAAAACACATAAAAAGTTCGGTAACATTGAGTCAAACTTATTATTGGTACAATATTCACACACATTCGTACCAAATTTTTGGTTCGGATATGATTTTGTTACCAAAGCACCTATTGAATTTAAGCGCTATTCGTAAAGTACGAGATCAATGTGGTATTAGTAAATTGATCAAAGTCTCATAAAGAAAGTGTTACCGAGCGTATAATTATGTGAATTTACAAAAAACATAAATAATTATTAAACACTACGTCACGATCAAGTTTTGAATATACAAGAATTGAACTAAGAATTAAAAGTAGTTATCTAAAGCAACATCATCGTAAAAATTGGGGCGAAATTAATATAAAAATATCAAAATATACCCTAAAACAATTCAATGATGTCTAAACCACCCCAAATTCAATATCAACGATGTATACACCCCCTTAAATCCTAAATCATAGCACCATAAAGTAATACCTTTTATAAGATATTTTATTGAGGTAAATATTAATTAAATTTAATTATTTTACGAATACAAATTAGAAAAATATAATACATGTATACACATTTTTAAAAAAAAATTGATATGACAAAATAAAATGCGCAAAATTCATATGGCAAGTGAATTCTTAACAAAATTCATATGATAAAGTATCACAACTTTTGTTTAGATTTTGAGCAAAGATAATTTTGCCTTCATGTAGAGGCACATGCCACAATATTCAAAGTATATTCTACTGGTGATGGCCATTGTAGGACAAACAAAGTAGGGGTGTTCACGGTTTGTTAACCTTAGGGATGACAATTTGCCCCCCAAATCAAGACACTTTGCCCAGCCTCATTTGGGAAGCCCTACCCGTGGCGAGGTGGGGCGGGTCTGATATCACTTCCGATGGGTACTCCGCTTTGCCGTCCGTGCGGTTTTTATTTATTTAATATATTTAATAATATTTACATGTAAATTATATAAGATAATATAGTTTATATATTTAATATTATATTTAACATATATAATGATAAATTTTATAAATAATATGCATTAATACTACAATATATAAGATTAAAAATTATTAGTAATATAAATATAAGATAAAGATTTGAAAAAAAAATTATTTCCAACATGGGGCGACTTTCCCTCCCCGCAACCCATGGCGGGTCGACCGCCCCCGCCCTCGTAGAGGGGGATGTGATGGGTGCGGGTATTGAGATACCCGCCTGCCCAACCCCATTGCCATCCCCAGGTTAACTTAGGATGAACCAAACCAAACCTAATTTCGATTGAACCAAAATTTCTATTCGATTTTCGGTTTTTCTTTTTAGAACATTTCAATTTTCGGTTTGGATTTATTTTTCTAGTTTAGTTAATCGAACTCGAACCTAACAACTTATATTTAAATTCTTTTATATATACATTTATATATAAAAATTCAAAAGTTGCTATTTCAAATGCAACCTTCCTATTCCAGACTTAGGTTGTGCTTGGTTGTGAAATATTTTCCAAACAATTTCATTTTTGGTGAAATTTTAAAGTGTGATTATTTGTGGAAGAAATAAAAAAATTTCAAAAAAAAAATCTCATTTCTCTCCAAAATTTAACTTATTTTTCTCTTTCTCTCACACACTTTCTAATATTCACTTATTCTATTTATTTTTCTCCTCCTCTATTCATAAAAAGAATTAGGTAATTTCTTTAATTTATTATTTGTTTATTATTTTTTTCTTAATTTTGATAACAAAAGATATAAATGAGATCCATATTGTCTATTTTTATTGAATTTTTTATTTGTATTCAATTTTATTGCATTTTATTTTGCACTTTTTATTCTATAGATTTTTTCACAAACAATTAACATCTCTAAAAGATTCTTCATCACATCAACACAATCATTAATTTTTTTCTCACATCCAACTTTTATTTTTAAAAAACATGATCACCACTATTATCTTAAAAAATGAAAGTCGGTGAAATGAAATTCTATTCTCTAATTCACTCTCGGTTTCTCAAGAGTCAAGAATCTTATATCACTCTCTCACCCCATCTCCAACCAATTGCAGTCTCCATCTACAGCCTAAGTTCCAATCTTTTTTCTTCAATATTTCAATCCCCACCATCAATTGTCTTCATAGTAACTTTTTTATCAGGTATTTCACAATCCTAGTTCTTAATAAAAACCCTAACTTCTGTTTTTCACAATTTCCTTAATTGATTTCAAAACATACATGAATATTTTGTCACAAGGAGAACCCTATAAAAAAAGGATTGAAACCAGATTAGTCTTTTAAAAAAACCCACGTGTTTCACTTGCCAGATTAGGCTTCAATTATATTACCAGTGTTTCACTATTTTTCTTTTTCTTTTTTATTTTGAAAATTTCGGTTAACCATATAAATCAATTGGAAAACCAAAAAAGACCGGTTTCTAATTCTAACCGAACCGAACTGGCAAATACGGTTCCGTTTTGGTTATGACTTGGTCAAGCGAATTTTCGTTCGATTTCACTGAATCGAACACCCCTAAGACAAATTACAAAACTTGTGTAATCGTATAACAATGTGTAAAAAAAGTTTACATAGTAAAGTATAAAAACACACATAGTTTGAAAGGTTTAGTATGTTTCCTCAATAAATAAATAAGTTTCTTGAGAAAACAATTTCCTCTTTTCTAGGCAATTAAACGCGAGATTGTCTGTGAAAATATTTAAATAACTTATTATTCAGCCATTTTTAATTTTTAATTATCAACAACATCCATTTACAATTTTAATAAAAAAATATCATATAAATTATTATCATTATATAATCATATCTTTAAATACATTATTTAATCTCTCTAATTTTTCAAGGGGATGATATCTCTTATTCCACTTTCCCTATTCTACTTATTTTATTGAATTAGATGAAAGACACGTGTATAGGAAAGTCATCATCAATCACATTTAATCATCCTTACACAAAATAACTATGACATTAACTATCATTATCAATCAAAACAACTCTCTCTAAAACCCTATTTCCCAGATACCACCGGGCCGCCCCTCCCACTCTCTCTCTCTCCCACCTTGTCTTTTCCTCCAAACCCTTACCTCTCATCTACCGCGCGGAGACCATAAATCTCATGGTCTCCGATCACAGCTCCTCTTTTCCTAGGTTGATGCTTCTTCCGATCTTGTAGGTATGGTTTATTCGAACTTGGCTTGCGGTTTAGATGTGGTGAGAGCGGTGATGGCGGTTTTGGATGTGGTTTGGGCGGAGATGGACTATGGTGTGGATCCGAGGGAGGGAGAGACATATCTTTTTGCGCTTTGATCTTTTGTCTTTCTCGTAATATTTTTACTTGTCCCCACTTAGGTGGTTTGTTTGACCCGATAAGTGGCTTTTCTTTTTCATTTTAAATTTGTCCCTTTTGTGGATTTCTTAGAAGGTGAGATGTGTCATTACGATGATATGAGACATAAATGAGATCAAATTTTTGACGTGTTTAATAAGTCCGGCGCTGGTTAGAAATTTTGAATCATTGATTAATCGGATCCGCCTTGCGGTTTAAAATTTTGTTTTAGATGCGTATGGAGTGCATAATCCGTGAAACTACGATTGTTTTACATCCGTTGTTGTAATCGATTATAAGTTTCTTCATATGAATGAAATTCATTTTTGACTCAAAAAAAAACTATCATTATCACAGCTTTAAAATGTCTTATGTCGACCACACATTCAAAAATCCTTTTTATTTTTCAAAATAGTTTTTCACGTAAATGTCAAGCAATTATATCACCCCCTTTTTTTCTTTATAATTATAGAGAACATTTTTCACTGTAAAAATATTCCGTCCTTTTTAGTTTCTCACTCAATTATTGTTTTTAACAGGCTGTTGGGGTCTGGTTTTCGACGAATCAATGGGGCCCACTGGACCATTCCCAATTTGGGGTATATTTGGATAGATCTCACTGAATGAGATGCATAGTTACCAAACATAAACATAAATATGGATTTATAATTGGATACAAAAATCCTGGATTTTCGTGTTGTACTTATGGAGCATTGATGTTGCTTTTGAATGGAGGAAAGTACACGTCTACCTCATCTCTCCCCCTTGCCTGAAATTCCCTTTTTCGGACCACACTTTAATTTATATTGGAAAAGTAAATGAAATTGCATTTTTAGGTGGTTTTTACTTTGGGACCTCGATTATCTAACGATAAAATTAAAAGAAAGTGTATTCTTATTCTACTTCATCGAGCATTGGAATCGGATATTTGTTTGTCCAAAAATATTGTTTGAATGAAGTTGAAATTAAATCTTAAAATGAAGCATTAAAATTAATTTTAAAAGAGAAAATATATGGGTTTGTCTTCTTTGAAGACCCGTCCAATAAAAAGATTTTATTAGACTAGTATATATAATAATTATAATTAACACATTATTATTAAGATTATATTGCATATATTATAAATTAAATAAAGTGTATGTTTGATAGCACTTATGTAAAAATTGCTTCAATAAAATTGATTTTTAATAAAGTTAGCGACTTTTCAAAAGGTCTCTAATTATAATTTATCTAGAGAGACTTTGTGGAAATTGGAATAGTGATTTACCCGAAAACATGCTCCAAACATCAATTATCGTGGATGCGAACTTGTAAATTTAAAATTCTAACTGAAAAATGCTCCCAAACAAGTATTTTTTAGAAAAGTGTTGGTGTTTGGTAAATAAGTGGAATATAGACTATAGTGGCAAGTTGCACGATTATTATATTGTAATTAAATTTTCACCAAAACTATGATTTAAGAACTCGAAGTCCTTATAACTAAAAGCATTCTAAAAAAAAGGAAAAGAAGATTCACGAACATTAGTGCTGGGCCATTTTACCTAAAAAATCACATGAATTAACGTACGACGACAGGCCATGAAATAAAGCATAAATATGCCTTGTGCAGGTTGCTTTTAGTCTTTAGATAAGGTTCTTGATTTCTGAAACGTGAATATATTTGCATGTGGACAATATATTTCTTCTTGTTGTTCCTTTAGGTCATCATGCAGACAGTGGTCAATCAATTTGAAAAATCGCCTCAACCACACACACCTTATCTTTTAATACTATTTTTTTTTTGATTAAAACCGTGATTTAGAATATTGAATGAAAACTGAAAATTAATTTGGTAATTAATAAATTTAGATTTACAATTTAAATTCCAAATAAATCACTACAAGAAAATTCCAGTTTGCCGACATAATTTACCGACAGAAATGATTTTGTAATTAAATTTTACAATTACCTACAGAATACCTACAAAATAAAAAATATCATTTTTCTCCAAATTATACCTACAAATTACCGACGATTACAGGACAATTTTTCAATTAATGTGGCGGATTTTTAAGCAGGTATTTATCAACATTTTAGATTCTCCGTAGGTAAATATTTTACCTACAATGATTTTACCTTACACTTTATAATTTTCTTAATACTTACCTCAAGGTTTTTACGTAGGTAAACGATTTTTCTTTGTAGTGAATGCGCTTTAGCTTTTATTTTATTTAATGTTACAAATAAATATCGGTTTTGCATTCAAAATTAATAACATACCATTACGATACATTATATTTTCAAATGTAGTTGCATGAATTAAAAGATAGTACAAATTAAATCTTCAATATTTTACACTTTTTTTGCCATTCTTCTTAATATATATTCAAAAAGAGATATATTATTTTATTAATTTTATAATATTTTTGTTTATTAAACCACTAAACCGCTCATCACCGGCTAAAACTACACCATGATTTTAATTAATAAAATAGTGATCTAAACTCATTTTTTAGAAAACCGCACTTGACATTCGATTTGATTTTTTTTCAAACCGCAAAACTGCACCACAATCACGTACCCCTAATCAACAATAATACAAAATTCATATTAGGTTCAACCATGTATATATATTATATTTAAAAGAATAGTACGCTACAAGAAAAAAAATAATTAACCTACAAAAATTTGTACATAAATATTTACCAACAGAATCTAAAATTGCTAGCAAGTACCTACACAATTTCTATCGGTAAATTTAAAATCTATTGGTAATTTGTTGGTAAATTGATATATTTTTTTTAAATTTTGTAGGTAATCTGTAAAATTTAGTGACAAAATCATTTTTGTCAGTAAATTATGTCGTTAAATTGGATTTTTCTTGTAGTGTTGTATTACATTACTTTATTAATATTTTAAATATTAAAGAGGTTTTACTACTTAAGCTAAATCTAATTCTATTACTAAAGTAAAACTTACTCATTGTGTAACTAAAAAGTGAATGCCCCGATTGATTACAAATTAGATATATATCCTTGGTTGGAAAATATTATTGATTAATTAAAGAGAACAATAATAAAAAACCCCTACATAAAGTAATATATAATTTTGAATACTAGAAAAAAGTTAGTGCCATGAAATACATGGATCTCTTGCTCCGAAAGGATTTTTATCGATGATTCAATACACTATATGAATATTGCACGTATAAGATAAAGACATTTCCACCAATAATGTTCTAACGAATGAACCGTATCCTCAAGACCACCCATTTGCCTTGTCCTAGAGCTTTGTGGAGGAGGTGAATCGTGTGATGTGCCTCAACAAGTCAGTCTTGAGCCGCCATAAACCGAGTCACCACACAAGAAATCCCTATCCCACTATCTCGAGATCGCTATATAAATATTATCACACCATTGTTTTATTATCAAGTTATAACAAACAAATGGCGAACCAAGTTAAGGTTGTTGCCCCTCAAAAATTTCTAACTTAATTTTTTCCTTTTAATTTATATGCTATTTTAGCCTATGTACAAACAATGGGACCCCCCAATTTTAAACTTGAGAAAATTTCTTCCTATATGTCTTGAATTAGGTTTAAGCCCGTCCAAGTCTCAAATTCTGCCTCACATCGATAGATAAATACAACAATTTACCGCAAGGACGGAAATTGTGCGTTACGAGAGCCCTCAGATATCCATCGGCATCCACCGCTGCGCCCCCGGTCCTGTTTTGACAACCCGGGGCGGCAAAACAGGAATGCCCCAAATATGCGCCAAAACTTTAACACTAGAGAATTTTCACAAAACCATAACTTTGGTTCGCCGTGGCAGCAGTGTATTATAACTGCAACAGGGAAAGCGGCACTGAGGCCGAAGATTCTGATGGCAAACATTTAATTAATTAGTTAATTAATATATAAATAAATAGGTCGTGTGGAAGCTAGCTATAATTATAAGTTGTATTAATTATAAATAAATAAGTCGCTATGCTATGCGAGATTGCAATGTATATTTATATATGCTTCAAATATCATTATATAATATTATTTACCTACTAAATTAAAAAATATATATTATAATTATTATTTCAATATTTTTCACTATTTTCCTAATTGATTTCAAAAACATACATGAATATTTTTCACAAGGAGAACCCTAAAAAGGATTGAAACCAGGTTAGTCTTCTAAAAAGACCCACGTGTTTCACTTGCCAGAGTAGGCTTCAATTACCAGAGTTTCACTATTTTCTTTTTTTTTTTTTTTATTTTAAAAATTTCGGTTAACCATATAAATCAACTGGAAAACCAAAAAAATAACTTGGTCAAACGACTTTTCGGTTCGTCCGATTCGATTTCACCGAACGAACACCCCTAGAACAAAGTACAATTAAAACTTGTGTAATCTGTCTTTGTCAAAAAAAAACTTGTGTAATCAGACAATATGTAAAAAATAGTTATATAGTAAAATATAAAAACACAGATAGTTTGGAGAGTTTAGTATGTTTAATTTCCTCAATAAAATGATAGTTTGGAGAGTTTAGTATGTTTTCCTCAATAAATAAATAAGTTCGCTTGAGAAAACAATTTCTCTTTTTCTAGACAATTCTCACCTAACATCAAATTGTCTCCAGAAAATATTTAAATAATTTATTATTCATCATTTTTATTTATTTTAATTATCAACAACATCCATTTACAATTTTAATAGAAAAAAATCATATCGATTATCATCATTATTTAATCATATCTTTTAAATTCACTATTTAATCTCTCTCATTTTTCAAGGGGATGGTATCTCCTATTACATTTTTCCTATCCCACTTAATTATTCCATTCCATTAGATGAAAAACACGTGTATAGGAAAGTCATCATCAATCACATCTAATCATCTTTACACAAAATAACTATCACATTAACTATATATCATTATCACATTAACTACTACACATTCAAAAATCTTTTTTATTTTTCAAAAGAGTTTTTCTCGTAAAAGCCAAACAATCACCCCTAAATCTTTATAATTATAGAGAACATTTTTACTGTAAAAATGTTCCGTCCTTTTTTAGTTTCCCACTCACTTATTGTTTGCCTGTTAAATCAGTGGGGCCCACTGGACCATTCCCAATTTGGGGTATATTTGGATTAGATCTCACTGAATGAGATGCATAGTTACCAAAGATAAACATAAACATGGATTAATAATTGGATACAAAAATCCTGGATTTTCGTGTTGTACTTATGGAGCATTGATGTTGCTTTTGAATGGGGAAAGTACACGTCTACCTCATCTCTCCCCTTGCCTGAAATTATCTTTTCCGGACCACACTTTATATTTTGGAAAAGTAAATGAAATTGCATCTATATGTGTTTGTCCAAAAGAGAAAATATGTGAGTTTGTCCAAAAGTCAACGGATATTTTTTACCTTAGATCTTTGGTCCGGATATCGGTTCGGTTTCGGGCTCCAAGTCCCTGCCAAACTATATCGTCTTTCACTAAAATATTTGTAAGTCCAAGCGCTTACGATAATCTGAGGGGGTGAATAGATTATCTCCATCTTTTTTCGATTTCGCCTCTTTTATAACCGAAAGCTCAAACACAATAATAAAGGCGCGAATGTAAACAACACACGCCGATTTAAAAGAGGTTCAACCCACGTGGGCCTAATTTTCTACCACCCCAAAGATATCCTGGATGGATTTCGAAAAAGAAAAAGAATTTTATTAATTACCAAAATTAATACAAATTCAACTTACAACAACTTGAAGAAAGACCACACTCTTCTTCAACACCACCTTTGAGATTACCACAATCTCCCTTTCAAGATTACCACAATCTTCCTTCAACCGCACTTGTGAAGATTACCACAATCTTCAACCTTGAAGAATACCAAATCTTTCAACACCTCAATAAGAAGATCACCACAATCTTCTTGCACCTATCACCTAGATCATCCAAGTGTGTTCTTACCACAGAACACTCACAAGGATATCTTGTTTGAACGATAGCCAAAATCAAGATTACAACTCAATAATGAATATTACAATTTGAGTGCAAGGTGTAATCAAGAATAGCCTAGACCTCAAAGATGTGAAAGTGATAAGCTAGGCAAATTTTACAACAAGAATAATAACAATGAAAGACCAAATGTTTGTTTGAAGTGTATCTTGTTGTGTTGTATCACAATTGTTGTATGGGTTGCTCCAAAACTTCCTCTATTTATAGAGATGATTGATCAAGATAGGCTCCTCTGGGGATTGAAAATCTACAGAAAAATACAATTAAAATCAAGAATATAGATGTTAGAAATCAATCCACACAATTTAAGGAAATGTGTCTCGCCAAACGGTCATATTTTTGTCATTACACAGAAGATGCACTGGCCGCATTGTAAATAAGAGAAATAAGAACACTATGAAAATTACAACAGGCGGCCAGGCCGACGAGGGCTTGACCTAATTTGACCCTATCTCAACCGGCCTGTCCTAATCAAAAATGAGGAGATTTTGTTCGCTTCAAAACCAAAACATGCAGTACGATCCGATAACTGGCGATCGGCGACCGGGACTCTGGCCGACGCCAGAGCACCGGCCGACTCGCTTGTTTTTACTTCCGTCTTATTTTCTTCGCTTTCTAAAAACATCTTCAGTACGTCAGTTGCCTATGTAGGGCAATTGTCAAACCACAGACAAAATGTTGTCCAATTTTTGTCGAAAAAATAAAACTCAAGAAATACTCCCAAAATTTAGTAAAAACATTTTAAACCGATGAGAGATTTAGACAACATTTAGAACCTGTTATAGGAGTAAAACTCATTGATATAAAATCAATAAAAGTGTTGTCCATTATTAACAAAAATAAACTTTAGGAAATACTCCGTAAAATATTAAAACCATTTTAAATTATTTAGGAGTAATTGGACAACCTTAAAAACATTGTTTTGGTAATAAAATAAAATCATCAAAATTAAGATAAAAACATGTATCAAACAATCTCCCTTTTTGATGATTACAAACCAAAACAATTTTTACACAAACTAAGAGAGCAATTTTAGAAATGATTTTCCGGTAAAAACATTTGACCGTTTGGAAGAACCAAAATTTCCAAAAAAAAAAAAGCAACCAAGTAGGAGTAAATATTTTCAAAGCACAAGCTCCCCTATCAACAAGCATATCAAGAATAATGTAAAAGCAATTTTCATAAGCTAAAAGCTTTTAGCTTTTACAATTTGTTCAAGAGCTTATAAGCTCCCCGTCACAAAACATCATTATATAAGTCCATCAAGCAACAATTGACTAAAAATAAATCACAACTTATGGCTTTTATGAGCCATAGCTTATAGTTTTATTCGAGCTTTTTATTAGCTTTTTGAGCTAATGAGCCATTTTCCTGTTTCTCCCTTTGAATCATCAAAAGAATGTTAGGATGATAAAAACATCATAGAAGTATATCAAAGTGCGCCAAAGAGACAATTTATCAACCATTCGAGGAGATAAGCTTATAATCCAAAAATGGGAGAAATGTATCATTTGATATCCATAAGCTCGTTTAAGTTGTCAAAGACATGATCTCAATGAGTATATAAGACAAAATGAAAGCATAAGAGTAAAAGTCGAACAATTCATTGCGACAATTCATCGAACACCTTGAGTGCATAAAAATAAAAGAGGTTGTATATAGTCCTTGTAAAAAGCTGTAGTTCTGCCAAGAATTATCATATCAACAATCAACCTCATTCCAAAGCTCAATAAGATCATATGCAACATACGCAACATTTGTTCATCAAATAAGAAGCTCAAAGTAGATTCTCAAGTTCAACCCAATTGAGATAAGCTAAGAAGGATCAAGGCATTACAAATGCCAAAAATTAGAGCAACCATCAAGAATATAAGTCATGCCTAAAACAATACATGTAACAAATGTTCCAACATAACCAACTAAAGATAATGATCAAAGCATTAAGAGAAGCACTTTTACCATCAAGTACTTTCATACCGATTTTTTAACCCATGCCATATAAGAGTATTTTTACCATCAAATACTCCATCAAAATCATGATCATCCACAAGTCATTATTAACTTGCAATATTAACCCTTTTAAGAAAAACAAGCAAATATCATTAGACAAATGAGTTTTACAAAAAATTCATCAAAATACAAAGCAACATTAATGAAAATGCTAGAAAGTAAGGGGGTGGGGTATCAATCTTCGTCCGGTTAGAAGCAAGTTCCGAATGAGATCTTTGATAAATTTCTTCAATTTTCCGATTGACTTCTTCAAACTAGAATTTTCCTTTTTCACAACCCTGAGCTCTTTTCTAAGAGAGGCCACATCTCTAAATGTTTCTCTTCCACTTTGGCCATTCTCTCTTTGAGATTAAGATCCTCTACATCCGACTCATCTTCATCTCTTTCCTCCCTAATTTCTTGTTCATTTCCCACATCATCTCCTTTGTTCGCAAACTCACCTCTTCCAATATTTTCAACCTCATTGTCATTAAAGAAATCATCCCGAGGTTGTTGTTGATGTCGGGCACGCCCCCTAGCTTTGGTAGAACCCGTGGTAAATGTCAGTCGCATTCTTACCATTTGTAGAATGTTGGCATTATCAAAATCATTGTGACGAATTTCGTATTCATTTCATTTTCCGGTATCCCGATAAATATAGAGACGGCAAATCAAGTTGCCCAAGGTATATTTTTTCTTGGTAAACTTTCTAGATTCCAACAAGCAATACACAAAGATTGCCCCATAATTTACTCTTTCTCCTTGAACAATCTTATAGGTGAGAAAGAGTTCGAGATTGCTGGAAGTTTTACTTCCTTTCCACAAACACAATAGAGCAAATGATAGATATAATCCGATAATTTGGCGGCATTGCCGAGTATGTCACTGGATATACTCCTAAAAAGGTTTTCACATCATCTAGTGAAACACCAAAAACGTTATCATCCCAACGAAACGCAATCCACATAGACTACTCCATCATTTTTGGCACATTAAAGTGATCACAAATATCGCCAATGTCCATGAAAATGCCTACCATTAACAAATGTGTGAAGTTCCAAAGGATTATCTATCGTAGCATCAACAATCCACATATTTGCATAGAAAAGTTTTATAAGCTCGTCATCATAGTGCAAACACGGATTATCCCAAAGTGAAACCCATCCTCGAATTTCAAAAAATAAGCTCTAATATCTGGAAATTCATCATGAAAGCTTGAAAACGAACCATACGAGTGCACGCAATTTTCTTATCATTCAATCCAATATTCTCATAATGTTCCTCCGCAAGTTTATTTAAGAATCGAAATCTATTAGCTCTATGAGGCTCGTGAGAGGAGTGATAACTTACTAGAGTCCCAATGAATGCTCGATTTTGAAACCCCTACTCTTAATTCGGCAATCTCCTCTTCCGTAGCGATTTTGATAGTCTCCTCAAGAATATCATCTTGTTGTGGATTGGAAGAAGATTCACCCTTTGCCTCCTTCTCCTCTTTTGAGGATTTCTGCTTCGCAGAATTTCTTGAGGTGCCATATGTGTAAGATTCTTGTGAAAATAAGAAGATTAGCAACAAGAATCGTGAAAATGATGAAGAATTGAAGATTTTTAAGGAAGAGGATGAAGAATCGATGTTATAGGGTTTTTAGGAAAATCTTGCGTCTGCTTTTGAAACGAAGACGCAAAGTTTTTAACTAGCAAAATGGCCTGGGCGACCCAGTCCGAGGTATGGGGCGACTCGGCCGATGTGCAGGCGACCGGTCCGCCCCCGGCTTGACCGTCCCCGAGTGATTTTTCTTTTTCTCCCGTGAGTTATCCAAAATACGATTTTTCACCCCAAAAGTTTTAAAACTTTGCAAAATATAAGTTTGGACTATATTCAACAAATATGGGTTTTGGGAAAACATATAAACGATAAAATCGAGACAAAACACGTAGTGCCTTTTAAAAGAAAATATTTGCAAGATCAATTAGGGGCACTTATGGGATCAAAATGAAATATCTTGAAAGATATGCATAAGCATAAAATCGAGTTTAAAGAAAAATACAGTAGACATACCGATGGTTTAAGAAACTTGATGACGTAATAGCCAATGAGTATGAAATATGTATCCTACACAATTCTTAGACAACATTTGCATAGAAAATACAAGTGTAGGCAAGTAATATGAGATATCAAAAAGAGCTTATGCTATAAGATTTCATAAGAGATAATAAGCCATATAAGTCTAATAAAATGCTCAAGAGTTTTAGAAAATCATGCAAGGTCTCTTTTAAAAGTTTTGAAACTCATAAATATATAAGAGACCTATAAAAAAAAAATACTTGAAGATTCATTTTGCAATTAAGACACAATTAAAAGTATGCTTAGATTTAAAAATAAAATGCATATACAAACGGGAGATACGGCTTACCAATTCGCTTTCCATGGGTTGTGTCTTTCCATTGTTGATGATATCTTCCCATTGAGAAGTCACTTTGTTGATGATGACTTCTCCATTTCCAAGATTGGTTACCTTCCCATGGTTGATGGTTTCTTCTTCTTTGAAAATCATCTTGTTGATGATGTCTTTGCCATTTCCAAGGATTGTGTTTTTCCCATTTTTGATTATATGCTATTCTTGGAAATCGGCTTTGTTGAGAGTAGTTTCCTTCTTGATCAAATGAAACGCTCATTTGATGTTTTCTTGGTGGCATGAATTTTCTCCGATTTTTGCTTTTCACGTACCTAATAAAGACATTGTTTTGTGGTACCTCATGTGTTTGGGTCCTTTAAGATTAGCTTTGAGACTTTTAGGTCTCCAACAATATTTAGAGCTATTTCTAGCCCGACAAGAATTAGCCGTATGACCCTTTTTGCCACAATAAAAACAAGTAATAATTCTAGGAGCATAATGACCAATATGCATAGTGACTTGATCCTTTTTCATATGATTAACAACATTGCGCTTATGATCAAGTCCTTTATCACAATTATGAATATCAACAATATCGACATTTTATTGGTACTCAAGTTGATTTTAATAAATCCTTTTCATGCAATCAATATTCTCAACAAGAGTACTATTTTCTTTTTCAAGGTTTCTAACCTTGTCAAGTGTGGTGGTGTGAGCACATGATAGTGATTCATAAGAAGAAATAAACTATCCTTATCATTTTTCAAAATATTGAATTCCTTTTTCAAATTTTTGTATCTAACAAGTAAGCTTTGGAATTCATTTTGAAGTTCATCATAATCATTTTGTAAATCACTATAATCATTTTGAATGACAATATCATAGGAAGTAGAGGGTTTAAGACATACCTCATTTTCTTCATTGATGCCCATAAAACAATATTCAACTTCTTCATAATTGGAAGTTGTAGGAGGCTTATTCCTTAGATTTGAGCTTGTATGATCTTGTAAGTAGATGCTTTTGTTTGACTCCTTTCATTTGCAAATACTCCATAGATGGCTTCTAATTTTTTCCATACTTCATGTGCCGACTTTATTCCTACAATATGTTCATATTCTAAATTAGTAAATGAACAATACAAAATATTTAAAGCCTTACCGTTTAAGGAGATGATTTTCTTTTCTTCATCATTGAGTTTTTTGAAGCCTTTTGAGGTGTATGGTGTATCTTTCGCGGAATGGATTCTCCATTAATGACGGTGTTCCAAATGTCGAACCCGCAACCTTGTAGATAGCATTCCATTCTTTCTTTCCAAAAATTAAAATTCTTGGAATCAAATAGTGGTGGCTTGGTGGTGGAGTGCTGACAGATGAGCTTCGTCAGAGTGCCGATCGCTTTCTTCACTCGCGATGTGAAACGAGCTTGCCAAAGAGTTTGGCTCGATACCACTTGTAAGTCCAAGCGGCTACGATAATCTGAGGGGGTGAATAGATTATCTCCATCTTTTCGATTTCACCTCTTTTATAACCGAAAGCTCAAACACAATAATAAAGGTGCGGAATGTAAACAACACACGCCGATTTAAAGAGGTTCAACCCACCTGTGGCTAATCCTCTACCACCCAAAGATATCCTGGATGGATTTCGAAAGAAAAGAATTTTATTAATTACCAAAAATTAATACAAATTCAACTTACAACAACTTGAAGAGCACCACACTCTTCTTCAACACCACCTTTGAGATTACCACAATCTTCCTTTGAAGATTACCACAATCTTCCTTCAACGACACCTTGTGAAGATTACCACAATCTTCAACCTTGAAGAATACCAAATCCTTCAACACCTCAATAAGAAGATCACCACAATCTTCTTGCACCTATCACCTAGATCATCCAAGTGTTCTTACCACAAGAACACTCACAAGGATATATCAGGTTTGAATGATAGCCAAAATCAAGATTACAACTCAATAATGAATATTACAATTTGAGTGCAAGGTGTAATCAAGAATAGCTTTGACCTCAAAGATGTGAAAGTGATAAGCTAGGCAAATTTTACAACAAGAATAATAACAATGAAAGACCAAATGTTTGTTTGAAGTGTATCTTGTTGTGTTGTATCACAATTGTTGTATGGGTTGCTCCAAAACTTCCTCTATTTATAGGAGATGATTGATCAAGCATAGCTCTTCGGGATTGAAAATCTACAGAAAAATACAATTAAAATCAAGAATGAGTTGTAAAAATCAATCCCACAATTTAAGGAAATGTGTCTCATCAAACGGTCATATTTTTGTCATTGCTCAATACACATGGCACTTATCGCACGTAAATAAGAGAAATAAGAACACTATGAAAATTACAACAGTAGACCGGCCGACGAGGCTTCGACCAGGTCGCCGACTGCCTCAACCGGTCCCCTAATCAAAAATGAGGAGATTTTGTTCTCGTTTCAAAACCAAAACATGCAGTGTACCTGGCCGATCACTGCGCACTCGGCCGACCGACTTGGCCGACGCCTAGAAAGCTGACCTGGCCGACCGCTTGTTTTTAATTCCGTCTCATTTTCTGCTTTCTAAAAACATCTTCGTGCACGGTTGCCCTATAGATATTTGGTCGACCACGAGAGATGTAAATATTGTCCAATTTTTTGTTTAAAAATAAAACTCAAGAAATACTCCAAAATTTAGTAAAACATTTTAAACCGATCGAGAGTATTTAGACAACATTTAGAACTGTTATAGGAGTAAAAACTCATTGATATAAAATCAATAAAAGTGTTGTCCATTATTAACAAAAATAAACTTGAGGAAATACTCCGGAAAATATTAAAACCATTTTAAATTATTTAGGAGTAATTGGACAACCTTTAAAACATTGTTTTGGTAATAAAATAAAATCATCAAAATTAAGATAAAAACATGTATCAAACAATATTATCATTCTCATCTTTTATGTATTTAATTTGGGTTAAATCTCTTGTTTGTTTTTCTCTAAATTTTGCTATTTTATATATATTTTCTCTCTTTCCTTAGTATCTAGTTTTTTTAGAAATCTTCATATGCCTTGGTTTTGCTTCATATATTTCTTTCTTACTTTTTTTGGCGTCTTTATATCTTTTAAGATTTTTTTCATTTTTACAGAATATAATACTCAGTAACTAGTTCGTTTTCCTTTACCTTCTCTTGGATTTCTTAATTCCACCAAAGATGTCTCTTTATTCCATTTATTACCATTTGACATTCCTAATGTTTATTTTGCGATCTTTTTCATTTGAGTGGTTACATAGTTTCATGTATCATCGACATTGTCTTCCACTTACCAATCACTGGTTTCACTTGAGATTTGACAAAACTATCTCTTTTTCTTTATTCTTTAAGTTCCACCACTTAATTATCGGTATGTTAATTTTCTTTCTCTTTAAGTGGACGTTAATAAGTTTGATATCCAAAACTAGTAATCTATGTTGGGTGGTGAGGCTTTCTTCATATTACTTTGCAATCTTTGCATATTATTCTATCGTTTTTTCAAGTTAAAGGTAGTCAATTTGTGATTTGTTAGGACCACTTTTAAATGTAATTAAATGTTCGCTCATTTTTTTAAAGAAAGTATTACCTATAATAAAATCATAAGCAAAGAAAGTCAGGATGGGAAACCCTCATTTATTACGAGCTAAATCCATATCCTCCATGGACCCTTTCATAATCTTCATTATCTTTCCCCACATGTCGATTTAAGTCCCCACCTATGATGACTTTTTCATTTTGAGGATTGATTGTATTAGAGTTTCTAAATCTTCCCAAAATTTAGTCTTAGTAGAATCAGTAAGTCCAAGCGGCTACGATAATCTAGAGGGGTGAATAGATTATCTCCATCTTTTCGATTTTACCCTCTTTTTAGAACCGAATGCTCAAAGACAATAATAAAGGTGCGGAATGTAAACAACACACGCGATTTAGAGAGGTTCACCCCACCTAGGGCATTGGTGCACGAAAAAAGGAATTTTAAAGAGAGATAGAAGGGGAGACGTGTACTCTCCCATTCAAGCAAACTCGATAAGTACAAGTGTACTGAGTGTACTACACGAAGTCCAAGATATTTTTTGTATCGAATAATAAATGGGAGAATTTCATAATAGGGTCCAAATTTAAGAAAATCTATCACTTCACCCAAAATTTCAACCTTCTCAAATTAAGACCCAATTTTATTTTTCTCTCAAATTATGTTCTTTCTCTCAAATTTTGGGTTCTCACTTCAAGACCCAAAATTTCAATCTTCTCAAATCAAGACCCAATTTTTATTTTTTTCTCAAATTGGGCCCTCTCCCAAAATTTTCGCCTCAATTCACGTTTAAAAAATTTAATAAAAAGAGAAATGTTAATGTAATCTATCACGCCAACCACAAATAGTATTTTTCTTTCTCTTTCATTTTTTGCTCATTCCTTTTTTCCTATTCGATACTTGTTTTAGACTTTAAAATTCAATCATAATTTGAATATCTTATTTTTTTAGTTACAAAAATATTTTACAACTTTTTCATTCATAATTTGGATATCTTATTTTTTTAGTAACCGATAAATATTTTAATTACTATTTTTTAATCGTTTAGCTTCATAAATTTAGATGTACTGATCTCGGTATCTGCACGTTAAACAAAATTGATAATAAGTATGAAGTAGGAAAAAAAGAATGAGCGAAAAAAAGCGAGAAGATGAAGAAAAATATTTTTTGTGACAGACGTGATAGATTATACTAATGTATCTTTTTTTGTTAAATTCTAAAACCTATAGTGAGAACCCAAAATTTAGGAGAGGACCGATTTGCTAAAGAATTGGATCTTGATTTGAGAATGTTGAAATTTTAGATCTTGAAGTGAGAACCCAAAATTTGAGGGAGAGCCAAATTTGAGAAAAAATAAAAATTGGGTTTGATTTGAGAAGGTTGAAATTCTAGGTCTTATAGTAATAGATTTTTTAAATTTGGATCCTATTACGAAATTCTCCCAATAATAAATCCATCTTTCCTTTTTTCTTAAAGTACTTTTATGTTTATCTTTAGTAAATATGCATCTCATCCAGTAAGATACTGAGATCTACCCAAATATACCCCAAATTGAATGGTCTAGTGGGCTTGACAGCACACACACATCCATTACCCAAATAGTTGGAGGACTCAATAAACACAACTCGGTAAATAAGAGGTAAAAACATTACCCCAAATTATGCGATTCTTTTGTACATAATTGTCGGCCATGCATTTTACCATTATTCAATTTTACCATCTGAATATTGTTAAAAAATTCACTTTGCTATATGAACTTTACGTAAATTTCATTTTTTCATATTATTTTAAAAATAAAATAAGTATACGTGTATGTACATCTATTTGTCATTTTTAATACATAAAAATAGGTATATATCATATAATGAATCGACCGAAACCGAAAATTCAGCATGTACCGAATTTATTTTTATATTATTATGATATAATTTCATATATATTTCTTACTTTTATATCATTAGGTATTATTTACCTACTAAAATCAAAGAATTATTATAATTATGATTACAATATTTATTTATTTATTTATTATTATTATTATTATTTTGAAACTTTGATTTACCGAATACCAAACCAAAACATTGAAAAACAATTCGATAAAATTGAGCCAAACTGATTATTTTGGTAAAATATTCACACACATTAAATCGAATTTTCGTTGATTAGATTTTTGTTAAAAATAACTATTTAATTTAAGGACTACTCGTAAGAGTATGAGATCAATTTAGTATGGTAAATTGATCAAAGTTATCTCATAAAGAAAGTTTTATCGAGCGTATAATTATGTGAATTTACAAAAACTGAAATAATTCTTTAACATTATAATCAAGTTTTGAATATGTAAGAATAGAACTAAGAATTAAAAGAGTTATCTAAAGCAACATCATAGTATAAATTTAGGATTAAATCAATATAAAAAATATCAAAACTATAAAATAATCCAATGATGTCTAGACCACCAATATCAAAGATATCTACACCTACTTAAATCTAAATCGTAACACCATAAAATAATATCATTTATAACATATTTTATCGAGGTAAATATTTATTAAATTTAATTATTTCATGAATACAAATTAGAAAAAATGATAAATATATATATATACACTTTTTTTTAAAAAAATGATATGACAAAATAAAATCGCACAAAGTTCATATAAGCAAAGTGAAATTTTAACAAAGTCCATATGACAAAGTGAAATTTTAACAAAGTTCATATGACAAAGTGTCACAACTTTTGTTTAGATTTTAAGCAAAGACGTTTTTGCACTCATGTGGAGGGCACATGCCGTAATATTCGAGAGAATATTCTACACTCGGTGATGGCCATTGTAGGACAACCAAAATAGGGTATTTACTGATTCGGTTAATCCCAATAACCACACAAACCAAAAGTTCGATTCAAACCAAACTGAAAATTTTGGTTTGATTTTGGGTTTTTCTTTTCCGGACATTTCGGTTTTATTTTACTAGTTTGGTTAATCCGAACCAAACTAAAAACCGAACTTATATTGATATTTTTTATATATATTTATATATAATAATAATAATTCAAAAGTTGCTATTGAAATGCAACCTTCCCATTCCAAACTTAGTTTCTCTATTGCCTCTCAGTTTCTCAAGAGTCAAGAATCTTAAATCACTCTCTCACCCCATGTCCAATCAACTGAAGTCTCCATCTACAGGCTAAGTTCCAATCTTGGCTAAGTTCCAATCTTTCTTCTTCATTATTTCAATCCCCACCATCAATTGTCCTCACAGAATGACATTGCCAGAATTATTACGAGTGAGCTAATATACGAAATTGGGCGATAAAAAATTAAAAACAATACACATAAATATTAACTATAAAAAATTTAAAAAATTTTACCTAGTAATTTTTTTCTTTTTTAAAAAAGGGACCGGAGCTCCTGTTGGCCCTACCTCCGCCATTGCTCACAAAGATGACACTTTTTTATTAGGTATTTCACAATCCTAATTCTTAAAAAACCATAACTTCGTATTTTACAATATTCCTAATCGATTTCAAAACACGCATGAATATTTTGTCACAGGAGAACCCTAAAAAAAGGATTGAAACCATATCGCCTCCAATTACAAGTGTTTCACTTTTTTTTTTTTTCCTTTTAAAAAATTCGGTTAACCATATAACCGAACTGAAAACCCAAAAACGTTGCTTTTAATCGAATGAATCGCGAATATGGTTCGGTTTTTGGTTACAAAATTTTGTCAACCGAATATTCGCCTGGTTTCACCGAATGAACACCTCTAGGATAAAGTGCAAAACTTGTGTAATATGTATGGTAAAGTGTAACAAAAATAGTTTATATAGTAATGTATAAAAACACGCATAATTTAGAGGTTTAGTATGTTTTCCTCAATGAATAAATTAGTTTGCTTGAGAAAACAATATCCTCTTTTTTTCCGTATGAATTTCTCACTTTGATCGTGAAATTGTCTCAGAAAATATTCAAATAACTCATAATTCAGTCATTTTTATTTTTTCAATTATCAACAACATCCCTTTACAATTTTCATAAAAAAAAGTTATATCAATTATCATCATTATATAATCATATATTAAATACATTATTTAATCTCTCTTATTTCTCAAGTCATCAATCACATACAATCATTCTTACATAAAAAAACTATCGCATCAACTATCATCATCACAATTTCATGTTATAACTAACCACCACACATTCAAAAATCATTTTTGTTTTTCAAAATAGTTTTTCACGTTATTGATTTTTCTTTCTAAAGGTAAAAGTCAAGCAATAACCCCCAAAATCCCTTTTTTTAATGCCAATGACCTTGTAGTTGTAGTCAAATTGGTTACAAGTGAGGTAATCCTTGCCTCTCCACAAGTGATCAAGGGTTCGAGCCCCCCCAATGCACAATGGTAGAATAATTAATATTGAAGGCTTCAAGTGGCGTGTGGGAAACTAGAACTTGGTGGAAACCGCTCGGGATAGAGGGGAGTCATTCTCCGTTCGCGTTTTATATGGTGCCCTTGGCCGGGGGTTGGGGTCAAGCTTTCATTTGGATGAGATCTTCTATTCCAAAACTATGTTTCATCTCCCAACCCACTACACGGATGATTGACATATGCATATCACTTGTCATATTAAACCCAACAATTTATACTTGCTTTACGCTTGAAAATTAACATGGTAAATGTTGTACACATGTCAATTATCCATACAAATTGGAATATGAGATGAAATACAATTTTGAAATAGAATATTTTATCCAATTCTCATGTGATCATGGAATATCGATTATTAATAATAAAAAGGGAAATAGCTCATTTTTACGATAAAAATATTCCGTCTTTCCAGCTTTCCCACTCACTTGTCGGGTCTGCTTTTTCGACGATGCAATGGGGCCCACAGACCATTCCAATTTGGGGTATATTTGGTTAGATCTCACCAGTATGAGATATGCATAGTTACAAAGATAAACATAAAGACGGGTTTGTAATGCGATACAAAAATCCTTGATTTCGTGTTGTACTTATGGAGCATTGATGTTGCTTTTTAATGGGAAAGTACGCATCTACCTCAACTCTCCCCTTCACTCAAATTCCTTTTTTAGGGCCACACTTTATATTGAAAAAGTAAAAGAAATTGCATCTTTAAATGCAATTTTATTGGGACCGATTATCTAACGACAAAACTAAAAAGTGGATTTTTGTTCTACTCCACGTGAAACATTGAAATCGATTGCGATTCAGACCGAAATTTGTACAAATCGAGTATCTTTTATGCGCTTTCTTTGGGAGTGCAAATCTCGATCCGTTTGAACTCCAAACCACCCAGCTTGCTCGAGTGCGACCTATAGACACAAATTTCACACTTAAATTGAGCCACATATATTCTAGCTTTTGCATAAATAATACTTTTCTTTGAATTATTAATGGGGCAATATTGTCTTTTAGTAGTAATGTTTTTGACTAGAGCCTCTTTTGTTAGAGAGACAAAAAGAAAGGCGTGTGACAACAACAAATTAAATAAAGTGCATGTCCGAGATCACTTATGTAAAAGTTCATTTAATAAATTGATTTTTTAAATAAGCGACTTTTCAAAAAAAGTCTCTAGCTAATTCTAATTTATTTAGAGTAGATTTTTGTAAAGAGTGATTTATCTAAAGGCACGTTAAATTAACCACAAAACATCAATTATTATGAAAATAAACTTTTAAATTCAAAATTCCATCTAAAAAATGCTCCCAAACACGCACTTTTTAGAAAAGTGTTGGTGTTTGCAAATGGAAAAAGATGAAATATGTGTATTGGGTCAGACGATATTAGTGGCTTTTGCATAATTATCAAAATGTAATTAAATTAAATTAACTAGGTGGCTTAGCCCACTCGACCACCATAATCAATTGTGGGATGAAGGTCGAGGGTTCAAATCCATGCTCCATCAAATTGTTTGTGGGGTGGAGGTCGAGGGTTCATATCCCTTCTCCATCAAATTGCTCCCCGGGCATATGCGGTGAGTGAAGATTTGGTGGGAACTCATCTTGAATAGCATCCGTGTGGGTTCGATTCGGGGAGAGATCATTATTAGTAGATTGGGGTCGAACATAATTGTTCTCTTTACTCGGGAGGATCTGGTTGTACGCCGTTGGAGACCCCGTCGTAACATCGGCCATGCGTGCACATCCGCGGTTTACCTTGGCGGCGGCAATGGCGAGTCGAGTCATTGTCCTCGAGGCAAAGTCGGGGCGTAAGCACTGGAAGGCGAGTTATCAAAAAAATAAAAATAATGTAATTAAATTTTCACCAAAACTATGATTATGAACTCGAAATCCTTATTACTAAAAGCTTTACAAAAAAGAAAAGAAAAGAAGATTCACAAACCTTAGTGGTGGGCCTTTTCACCTTAAAAGATTCACATGAATTAACGTCTTTACAGGCCATGAAATAAAGCATAAATATGCCTTGTGAAGGTTCTTTTAGATAAGGTTCTTGATTTACGAAAACGTGAATATATATATATATATATATATATGGACAATAAATTTCTTCTTGTCGTTGTTATGATTAGCCATCATGCGTATCACGGTGGTCATCAATTTGATTAAAACCGTAATTTAAAATATTAAATGAAAACCAAAAACTAATTTGGTAAATAATAAATTTAGATTAGTATTTTAAGATCCAAATAAATGCACTTTAAATTTTTTATTTAATATTACAAATAAACATTATGTTTGCATTCAAAATGACATATATATGTACCATTACGATGCATTAAATTTTAAATGTAGTTGAATTAAAAGATAATGCAATGTGCATTCTATTTCCAAAACCATATTGTTATAAAACAAATTAAATCTTCAATATTTTATACTTTTTTTTGCCATTATTCTTAGTAAAAGAGGTTTCATGTGGCTTAAAAAATAATGTAATGCATTAAATTTTTGACTAATTAAAACCTCTTTTATTAATTTTATAATTTTTTTGTTTATTAAAACCGCTAAACCGCTCATCATCACTAAAAACTACACCTTTGATTTTACTTAATAAAATCATGATTTAAACTTATTTTTAGAAAAACCGCATATGACATTCGATTTGAATGTTTTTTAATTAAACCGCAAAAACCGCACCATGATCACCTCTAATCAACGATAATACAAAATCTCATTAGGTTCAACCATGTATATATATTATATTTAAGAGAATAGTACACTACAAGAAAAAATCAATTTACCTACAGAAAAATATGTTGGTAAGTATTAAGATAATTGTAAAGTGAAAGTAAAATTGTTATATGTAAAATTATTGTACATAAATATTTACCAACAGAATCTAAAACTGCTAGTAAATACCTACACAATTTCTATCTGTAATTTGTTGGTATAGTTTTGGGAAAATTGATATTTTTTTTTTGTTTCATAGGTAACTATAAAAATTAGCGACAAAATCATTTTTGTCGGTAAATCATGTCGTTAAACTGGATTTTCATGTAGTGCTGCATTACATTATTTTATTAATATTTTAAATATTAAAGAGGTTTTACTCCTTAAGCTAAATCTAATTCTATTTTTTAAAGTAAAACTTACTCGTTGTGTTGTAGCTAGAAAAATGAATGCCCCAATTGATTACAAATTAGGTATCCTGGTTGGAAAATAGTATTGCTTAAAGAGAACAAGAAGAGGAACTACATAAAGTGAGATATAATTTTGGCAAAATTGCAAAATTAGTCCTGTAACATAAAGGAGGTTGCGAAAAGATCCGTAAAATATCGAATTGCAAAATAGTCCTCAGAATTCATAACTATGTACGATTATACAAAATAATCTCGTATATTGCATAGTTTGCAAAATAGTCACGTAACTTATATATACTTGAGTCTCAATTTTAGTCCTAATTTTAGTGGCAATTTTGAAATTTCACTTTGGATTTCGATCACGTGGTATCGCACATGTGACTTCCAATTTCTGGTAAAATTAGGACCAAAATTGAGATTCAAGCACGAGTTACAGGACTATTTTTTGCAAACCATGCATTTTAATTTGCGAGGATTATTTTACAAACCTATACATAGTCACATGACTATTTTGTAATTTGAGAATTTTAAAGGACCTTTTTAAGCGACCGCTTTTAATTACATGACTAATTTTGTAATTTTCCTATAATTTTGAATACTCGAAAAAAGTGCGGATATAGTGCCATGAAACATATGGATCCTGTTTGGAAGGGTTTTATATGATATTTCAATACACTATGTGAATACTACACGTATAAAATAAAGACATTCCCACCAATAATGTTATAAAGGATGAAACTCATCCCCGGGGCCTCCATTTGTCCTTGCCCTGTAGAGCTTTGTGGAGTGGGTGAATCGCGAGATGTATCTCAACAAGTTAGGGGTCTGATTTGTCATAGGCGATCTCACCGCACTAGAAATCCTCCTCCATGCACCCAGAGTTAATTACCAATGACTCATGTCCTTTACTAGTGAGTTATGCCCCGGCCCACCAATAATGTTCTATAAGATAATAAAGACATTCCCAACAATGTTCTATAAATAGAGCTCATTGAATATGAGGATACTTGCCTATTCAAGAAACAATATAACTTGAAATTCAATAGCTAGATTTGACTCAAATATGTTAGGCAGGTGAGCATCCTCTTGTGGTTAGCCGTGTGGTGGGGATGTTTTGGACCCCTTTACGGCTACCACTAAACTAAGTCATGTTTCTATTGATGGTAGGATTATTTATAATCCAAGGGTTGAGATTCAGTGACAATTTTCGAACTTCTCTACTCTTGTAAGTACTATTTATTTTTGGGTAATTATTGTTTTTTTAAATTATTTGTCATGCAATATGCATGGCTAGATGAATAATATATTGATTTAATTAGCCAAATTAACTTAATTTGGTAGGTGATGGTGGATGCTTTGATGCTCCAAATCCTTGCGATCCCTACTTGCCTTTGGTATATGAGGAATTAAAATTATTTTGTTTTTATGCATGGTTTCTATTTTCCGGTTATTTGACTTGGAGTACTTGAGATTTAGTCATTTAAGTGGTCATTTTTAAATTTTAGTTCAATATCTTTCCAAAGGTTGACATGATTAATCCCGTTTTGACCGAAATTGTGCGGGTTTAATCGTAATTGCTAACTAGGGTGATGGGAGCTAATGTGTTGAATTAATATTTGACGCAAAAATTGAAACAACAAATTTGGGAATTTTAATAGGTTGGTGGTAAATTTGGGGCAAAATCACCAAAATCCTCAATTTTTTTTGAAATATTTGCACTTGAACGGTGATAGTAATTAATTCTGGATAAACTTACACAATTTTAATCAAAATAGGATTAAATGTCCAAAAATTTAAATGCGGCGTGAGAACTAAATCTCAAAATAGTCCAAGTTATATGACCAAATAAATTATTCTCCCGGATACATCGCTAGTTGTTGAGAGTTCTAATTAATGCAACTCTATTTCATGGTAAATAAGACAGCTCTAGATATTTCATGGGCATCAAATCGAAGTTGGAGCAGTGGATAGTTATGTAAAAATTGGTTCAAACATATGGTTAATATATATATCGCCATAAATTGGCTATATAGAGTTTATTCCATTTAATTAAATGAAATTTCAGGAAATTAAAAAAGTTAAACAAGGTCAATGTTCAACTGGCTTAGCATGATTATAATTGGAGCACACGTTAAACGTTAATTTCTTACCTATTTATTTAATTATGAATAATTGGATATGTAGGTTGGTCACAAACATCCTTGGAAGCACTCATGCAAACTTAATCGGTGACCCATTTTATCTAATTCATTGAGCTTTTACTCATGTGGCTTTTCGTTATTATCATCAAATTATGATAAACAACAACAAAAAAACTAAGTTTTACCCCACTATATGGGGTCGGCAATATAAATAATATCACGCCATAGTTTTATTATCAAGTTATGATAACAGTGGCGGAACCAGGAGGCAAGTGGGGGCTCTTGTCTCCCCTCCCAAATTTTATAAAATTTATTTTTACTCTTTAATTTATATGTTATTTTAGCATACAAATATGTAAAAAGTAAGGAAGAAAACATCCCCGCCCAAATTTTGGGAAAAATTCTTCTTATATGTCTTCAAAATTAAGTTCCTCTAAGTCTCAATTTATCGTCCGCCATGGATTGATAAATGCAACAATTTCTCGCTGGGGACGGAAATTGTGCGTTATGAGAGCCCTCGGCCATCCATCGACATCCACCGCTATGTCACCGGTCTGTTCAAACAACTTGGGGGTCGACAAACGATGAATGCTCGGCAAAATTGCATTTTTGGTTCATTAAGTTGGCTCGATTTCGCATTTAGTCCTTTAACTTTTATGGGTGGCGTTTGACAACCATTGACTTTTTAAACTTTGTACATTTAGTCCGATTTCAAAATTTCAATGATATCTTATTCCTAAAATATTGAGTTGGCGGATATGGTGCTGAGTTGGACTAAATTACACCTTGTTTTGACTGAAATGACTATTTTACCTTTTTTTTTTGGGAAAAAAATAGTCATCCATGTAGATGAAAAATGGAGAGATCTTGCAACCATGTAAAATAAATACATAAAAATAGTAAAAAATTAAAAATATATATTAGTAGAAAGTAAAATTATATATATTTTTAAAATAAAAAGTTATGTTGAAAATTTAATATTTAAAAACAAAAAGAATATGTTTAAAATTAACAATAATGAAATAGAAAATGTTAACACATAATATATGCATTGAATATCTCAATAAAAATAAATAACAAAAATAAATATAAAATTAAATTAAATTAAAGTTAATAGTCAAACATATATATATATTTTTCAACTTTAAATTTATTTTCTTTTTTTTTCTTGGTTTTTCTATTTTTTTTGTTTTTTCTGTTTTTCTTTAATTTCAATTTACAACGAGAAAATTATAAATATTTTTTCTGTTTTTTATTTTCTATTTTCTCTAATGTTTATTTACAGTTGAAAATTGTAAATATATATTTTCTCTGTTTGTTTTTTTCATTTTATGTTTTTCTTTAATTTTTATTTACATTTGAAAATTGTATATATATGTTGATTATTTTCTTTAAAGTAAATTAAAAAATAATTGGACATATATTTTATATTTTTCAACTTCAAATAAAATTTTAAAATTGAAAACAAAAAAATAGTATTTTTTTCTATTTATATTGCAATTTTTTTGTTTTCTATTTTTTTAATATTTTTATTTTAAAAATTATATATATTATTTTATTTTATTTTATTTTACTATTTTTATTTATTTATTTTTGACATGGTTGCAAGATCTCTCCATTTTTCATTACATAGATGACCATTTAAAAAAAGGATAAAATACTATTTTAAGGCAAAATGGTCAAAACAAGGTGCAATTTAGTCCAACTCGGATTATTTTCGCCAACTCGATTATTTTAGGAGTAAGATATCCCCCAGAAATTTCAAATCGGACTAAATGTGAATGTTTAAAAAATTAGTGGTTGTCGAACGCCACCAATAAAAGTTAAAGAACTAAATGCAAAATTGAGCCAACTTAATGGACCAAAAAAACAATTTCTCCGACACGCGTCAAAACTTTAACACACTAGAGAATTTTCTCAAAACCATAACTTTGGTTCGCCGGTGGCACTGGAGGCCGAAGATTCTGAGGGCCAACAAATAATGAATTAATTAATTAATATATAAATAAATAGATAGTGTGGAAGCTAGCTTTAATTATAAGTTGTATTAGCCTTAAAATAGAACTTGTGGTCGCATGCAGATTTTGTGTGCGTGTACACACTATTCATTATTGTTCTAAAATCACCGCCTGCGCTGACTAGACTCCTTTTGTTCACTTAAGTTTTTTTTTTTCTTACTAGGTCCCGCCTAACTCCCGCCAAGTCCCACCGACGCTAGGCCCCGTCTACACGCCGACTAATACTATATTGAAGCATAAATAAATATTCATTGCGATCTCGCATAGGATAAGCGACTATAAATAGCAGTGTTCTACAACGCACTAGGCCCGATCTATTTATCGACTAGCGCCTAGCGTGTTTTAGAACACTACAATTTATAGTCGCTATCTATGCGAGATCGCAATGTATATTTATTTATGCTTCAATAAAGTATTATGATTAACAAAGTAGTCCCGATCCATATGTATCTTTGCAAATAGGGGTGGCCGCTCACGGTCCGATTTAACGAAACCAAGTAGGAGATCGCAATGTATATTTATATATGCTTCAAATATCATTATGTATTATTTACCTACTAAAATTAAAAAATATTATAATTATGATTTCAATATTTTTTATTATTTAGCGAAAATTTAATTTACCAAATACCAAACCAAAACACATCAAATCAAAACACATAAAAAGTTCGGTAACATTGAGTCAAACTTATTATCGGTACAATATTCACACACATTCGTACCAAATTTTTGGTTCGGATATGATTTTTGTTACCAAAGCACCTATTGAATTTAAGCGCTATTCGTAAGAGTACGAGATCAATGTGGTATTAGTAAATTGATCAAAGTCTCATAAAGAAAGTGTTCTGAGCGTATAATTATGTGAATTTACAAAAAACATAAATAATTATTAAACACTACGTACGATCAAGTTTTGAATATACAAGAATTGAACTAAGAATTAAAAGTAGTTATCTAAAGCAACATCATCGTAAAAATTGGGGCCAGAAATTAATATAAAAAATATCAAAATATACCCTAAAACAATTCAATGATGTCTAAACCACCCCAAATTCAATATCAACGATGTATACACCCCCTTAAATCCTAAATCATAGCACCATAAAGTAATACCTTTTATAAGATATTTTATTGAGGTAAATATTAATTAAATTTAATTATTTTACGAATACAAATTAGAAAAAATATAATACATGTATACACATTTTTAAAAAAAAAATTGATATGACAAAATAAAATTGCGCAAAATTCATATGGCAAGTGAATTCTTAACAAAATTCATATGATAAAGTATCACAACTTTTGTTTAGATTTTAGGCAAAGATAATTTTGCCTTCATGTAGAGGGCACATGCCACAATATTCAAAGTATATTCTCTTGGTGATGGCCATTGTAGGACAAACAAAGTAGGGTGTTCACGCTTTGTTAACTAGGGATGACAATTTGCCCCGCCCCAATCAAGACCCGCCGCCCGCCTCGTTTGGGAAGCCCTACCCGTGGCGAGGTGGGGCAGGTCACAGGTATCACTTCCGCCCGGTGGTACTCGCTTTGCCCCCCCCCTGCGAGTTTTATTTATTTAATATATTTAATAATATTTACATGTAAATTATATAAGATAATATAGTTTATATATTTAATATTATATTTAACATATATAATGATAAATTTTATAAATAATATGCATTAATACTACAATATATAAGATTAAAAATTATTAGTAATATAAATATAAGATAAAGATTTGAAAAAAATTATTTCCAACATGGGCGACTTTCCTCCCCGCAACCCATGGCGGGTCGACCGCCCGCCCTAGAGGGATGTGATGGGTCCAGGTATTGAGATACCCGCCCGCCCAACCCCATTGCCATCCCCAGTTAACTCGGATGAACCAAACCCAAACCGACTTTCCGATTCGAACCGAAAATTTCTATTCGATTTTCGGTTTTTCTTTTTCGGACATTTCAATTTTTCGTTTGGATTTATTTTTCTAGTTTAGTTAATCAGAACCGAACCGGAACGAACTTATATTTAAATTCTTTTATATATACATTTATATATAAAAATTCAAAAGTTGCTATTTCAAATGCAACCTTCCTATTCCAGACTTAGGTTGTGCTTGGTTGTGAAATATTTTCCAAACAATTTCATTTTTGGTGAAATTTTCTGGAAGTGTGATTATTTGTGGAAGAAATAAAAAATTTCAAAAAAAAAAATCATTTCTCTCCAAAATTTAACTTATTTTTCTCTTTCTCTCACACACTTTCTAATATTCACTTATTCTATTTATTTTTCTCCTCCTCTATTCATAAAAAGAATTCCATAATTTCTTTAATTTATTATTTGTTTATTATTTTTTCTTAATTTTGATAACAAAAGATATAAATGAGATCCATATTGTCTATTTTTATTGAATTTTTTATTTGTATTCAATTTTATTGCATTTTATTTTGCACTTTTTATTCTATAGATTTTTCACAAACAATTAACATCTCTAAAAGATTCTTCATCACATCAACACAATCATTAATTTTTCTCTACACATCCAACTTTTATTTTTAAAAAACATGATCACCACTATTATCTTAAAAATGAAAGTCGGTGAAATGAAATTCTATTCTCTAATTCACTCTCAGTTTCTCAAGAGTCAAGAATCTTATATCACTCTCTCACCCCATCTCCAACCAATTGCAGTCTCCATCTACAGCCTAAGTTCCAATCTTTTTCTTCAATATTTCAATCCCCCACCATCAATTGTCTTCATAGTAACTTTTTTATCAGGTATTTCACAATCCTAGTTCTTAATAAAAACCCTAACTTCTGTTTTTCACAATTTCCTTAATTGATTTCAAAAACATACATGAATATTTTGTCACAAGGAGAACCCTATAAAAAAGGATTGAAACCAGATTAGTCTTTTAAAAAAACCCACGTGTTTCACTTGCCAGATTAGGCTTCAATTATATTACCAGTGTTTCACTATTTTCTTTTTCTTTTTATTTTGAAAATTTCGGTTAACCATATAAATCAATTGGAAAACCAAAAAAAGACCGGTTTCTAATTCTAACCGAACCGAACTCGCAAATACGGTTCCGTTTTTGGTTATGACTTGGTCAAACGAATTTTCGGTTCGATTTCACCGAACGAACACCCCTAAGACAAATTACAAAACTTGTGTAATCAGTATAACAATGTGTAAAAAAAAGTTTACATAGTAAAGTATAAAAACACACATAGTTTGAAAGGTTTAGTATGTTTCCCTCAATAAATAAATAAGTTTCTTGAGAAAACAATTTCCTCTTTTTCTAGACAATTAAACGCGAGATTGTCCGTGAAAATATTTAAATAACTTATTATTCAGCCATTTTTAATTTTTAATTATCAACAACATCCATTTACAATTTTAATAAAAAATATCATATAAATTATTATCATTATATAATCATATCTTTAAATACATTATTTAATCTCTCTAATTTTTCAAGGGGATGATATCTCTTGTATTCCACTTTCCCTATTCTACTTTCTATTTTATTGAATTAGATGAAAGACACGTGTATAGGAAAGTCATCATCAATCACATTTAATCATCCTTACACAAAATAACTATGACATTAACTATCATTATCAATCAAAACAACTCTCTCTAAAAACCCTATTTCCCAAATACCACCGCCCTCCTCCCACTCTCTCTCTCCCACCTTGTCTTTCCTCCAGCCTTCTTACCTCTCATCTACAAAAATTTGGAGACCATAAATCTCATGGTCTCCGATCACTAGCTCCTCTTTTCCTAGGTTGATGCTTTTCCGATCTTGTAGGTATGGTTTATTCCGAACTTGGCTTGCGGGTTTAGATGTGGTGAGAGCGGTGATGGCGGTTTTGGATGTGGTTTGGGCGGAGATGGACTATGGTGTGGATCCGAGGGAGGGAGAGACATATCTTTTCGCTTTGATCTTTTGTCTTTCGTAATATTTTTTACTTGTCCCCACTAGGTGGTTTGTTTGACCTATAAGTGGCTTTTCTTTTTCATTTTAAATTTGTCCTTTTGTGGATTTGCTTAGAAAGGCCGAGATGTGTCATTCTGCGATGATATGAGGCATAAATGAGATCAAATTTTTGAGTGCGTGTTTAATAAGTCCAGGCGCTGGTTCAAATTTTGAATCTATTGATTAGTCGGATCATTTGCGGTTTAAAATTTTGTTTTAGATGCAGTATAGGTCTATAATCCGTAGACTTACGATTGTTTTACATCCTGTTGTTGTAATCGATTATAAGTTTTTCTTTATGAATGAAATTCATTTTGACTCAAAAAAAAAAAAACTATCATTATCACAGTTTAAAATGTCGACCACACATTCAAAAATCCTTTTTTATTTTTCAAAATAGTTTTTCACGTAAATGTCAAGCAATTATATCACCCCTTTTTTCTTTATAATTATAGAGAACATTTTTCACTGTAAAAATATTCCGTCCTTTTTAGTTTCTCACTCAATTATTGTTTGCCTGTTGGGGTCTGGTTTTCGACGAATCAATGGGGCCCACTGGACCATTCCCAATTTGGGGTATATTTGGATAGATCTCACTGAATGAGATGCATAGTTACCAAACATAAACATAAATATGGATTTATAATTGGATACAAAAATCCTGGATTTTCGTGTTGTACTTATGGAGCATTGATGTTGCTTTTGAATGGGGAAAGTACACGTCTACCTCATCTCTCCCACTTGCCTGAAATTCCCTATTTTCGGACCACACTTTAATTTATATTGGAAAAGTAAATGAAATTGCATTTTTAGGTGGTTTTACTGGGACCTCGATTATCTAACGATAAAATTAAAAGAAAGTGTATTCTTATTCTACTTCATCGAGCATTGGAATCGGATATTTGTTTGTCAAAATATTGTTTGAATGAAGTTGAAATTAAATCTTAAAATGAAGCATTAAAATTAATTTTAAAAGAGAAAATATATGGGTTTGTCTTCTTTTTGAAGACCACGTCCGAATAAAAAGATTTTATTAGACTAGTATATATAATAATTATAATTAACACATTATTATTAAGATTATATTGCATATATTATAAATTAAATAAAGTGTATGTTTGATAGCACTTATGTAAAAATTCGTTCAATAAAATTGATTTCTTAATAAGCTAGCGACTTTTCAAAAAGGTCTCTAATTATAATTTATCTAGAGTAGACTTTGTGGAAATTGGAATAGTGATTTACCCGAAAACATGCTCCAAACATCAATTATCGTGGATGCGAACTTGTAAATTTAAAATTCTAACCAAAAATACTCCCAAACAAGTATTTTTAGAAAAGTGTTGGTGTTTGGTAAATAAGTGGAATATAGACTATAGTGGCAAGTTGCACGATTATTATATTGTAATTAAATTTTCACCAAAACTATGATTTAAGAACTCAAGTCCTTATAACTAAAAGCATTCTAAAAAAAAAAGGAAAAAGAAGATTCACGAACATTAGTCTTGGGCCATTTTACCTAAAAGAATCACATGAATTAACGTCGACTGACAGGCCATGAAATAAAGCATAAATATGCCTTGTGCGAGTTCTTTTAGTCTTTAGATAAGGTTCGATTTTACGAAACGTGAATATATTTGCATGTGGACAATGTATTTCTTCTTTTGTTCCTTTAGGTCATCATGCGGATGCAGGTGGTCAATCAATTTGAAAAATCGCCTCAACCACACACCTTATCTTTTAATACTATTTTTTTGATTAAAACCGTAATTTAGAATATTGAATGAAAACCGAAAATTAATTTGGTAATTAATAAATTTAGATTTACAATTTAAATTCCAAATAAATTACTACAAGAAAATTCCGGTTCTTGACATAATTTACTGATTAAATGATTTTGTAATTAAATTTTACAATTACCTACAAAATACCTACAAAATAAAAATATAATTTTTCTCCAAATTATACCTACAAATTACCGACAGATTACCGACAATTTTTCAATTACCGACAGATTTTCTGTAGGTATTTATCAACAGTTTTAGATTCTGTAGGTAAATATTTTACCTACAATGATTTTACCTACACTTTATAATTTTCTTAATACTTACCTACAGATTTTTCTGTAGGTAAACTGATTTTTTCTTGTAGTGAATGCACTTTAGCTTTTTATTTTATTTAATGTTACAAATAAATATCGTGTTTGCATTCAAAATTAATAACACACCATTACGATACATTATATTTTCAAAATGTAGTTGCATGAATTAAAAGATAGTCAGATTAAATCTTCAATATTTTACACTGTTTTTTGCCATTCTTCTTAATATATATTCAAAAAGAGATATATTATTTTATTAATTTTATAATATTTTTATTTATTAAACCACTAAACCGCTCATCACCGGCTAAAACTACACCTATGATTTTAATTAATAAAATAGTGATCTAAACTCATTTTTTAGAAAACCGCACTTGACATTCGATTTGATTTTTTTTTCAAACCGCAAACCGCACCACAATCACGTACCCTAATCAACAATAATACAAAATTCATATTAGGTTCAACCATGTATATATATATTATATTTAAAAGAATAGTACGCTACAAGAAAAAAATAATTAACCTACGAGAAAAATTTGTACATAAATATTTACCAAATGTGAATCTAAAATTGCTAGTAAGTACCTACACAATTTCTATCGGTAAATTTAAAATCTATTGGTAATTTGTTGGTATAGTTTTGGGAAAATTGATATTTTTTTAAATTTTGTAGGTAATCTAAAATTTAGTGACAAAATCATTTTTGTCATGAAATTATGTCGTTAAATTGGATTTTTCTTGTAGTGTTGTATTACATTACTTTATATTAATATTTTAAATATTAAAGAGGTTTTACTACTTAAGCTAAATCTAATTCTATTACTAAAGTAAAACTTACTCATTGTGTGTAACTAAAAAGTGAATGCCCCGATTGATTACAAATTAGATATATATCCTGTTTGGAAAATATTATTGATTAATTAAAGAGAACAATAATAAAAAAACCCCTACATAAAGTAATATATAATTTTGAATACTAGAAAAAAGTTAGTGCCATGAAATACATGGATCTCTTGCTCAAAAGGATTTTTATCGATGATTCAATACACTATGTGAATACTGCACGTACAAGATAAAGACATTTCCACCAATAATGTTCTAACGAATGAACCATATCCCTGAAGACCCCGACCCATTGCCCTTGTCCTAGAGCTTTGTGGAGGAGGTGAATCGTGTGATGTCTCAACAAGTCGAGTCTTGAGCCATAAACGAGTCACCACACAAAAATCCCTATCCCACTATCTGAGATCGGCTATATAAATATTATCACACCATTGTTTTATTATCAAGTTATAACAAACAGTGGCGGAACCAAGTTGGGGTTGTTGCCCCCTCAAAAAATTTCTAACTTAATTTTTTCCTTTTAATTTATATGCTATTTTAGCCTATGTACAAACAATGGGACCCCCAATTTTAAACTTGATAAAATTTCTTCCTATATGTCTTGAGAATTAGGTTTCGCCCGATCCAAGTCTCAAATTCTGCGTCACATCGATAGATAAATGCAACAATTTCTGCAAGGACGGAAATTGTGCGTTCGAGCCCTCAGCCATCCATCGGCATCCACCGCTACGTCCTGGTCCTGTTTCGACAACCCGGGGGCCGGCAAACAGTGAATGCTCCAGCGCGGCGCCAAAACTTTAACACTAGAGAATTTTCACAAAACCATAACTTTGGTTCGCCGGTGGCAGCAGTGTATTATAACTGCAACAGGAAAGCGGCACTGGAGGCCGAAGATTCTGATGGCAAACATTTAATTAATTAGTTAATTAATATATAAATAAATAGGTCGTGTGGAAGCTAGCTATAATTATAAGTTGTATTAATTATAAATAAATAAGTCGCTATGCTATGCGAGATTGCAATGTATATTTATATATGCTTCAAATATCATTATATAATATTATTTACCTACTAAATTAAAAAATATATATTATAATTATTATTTCAATATTTTTCACTATTTTCCTAATTGATTTCAAAAACATACATGAATATTTTTCACAAGGAGAACCCTAAAAAGGATTGAAACCAGGTTAGTCTTCTAAAAGACCCACGTGTTTCACTTGCCAGAGTAGGCTTCAATTACCAGAGTTTCACTATTTTCTTTTTTCTTTTTTATTTTAAAAATTTCGGTTAACCATATAAATCAACTGGAAAACCAAAAAAAAATAACTTGGTCAAACGAATTTTCGGTTCGGTCCGATTCGATTTCACCGAACGAACACCCCTAGAACAAAGTACAATTAAAACTTGTGTAATCTGTGCTGTCAAAAAAAAAAAACTTGTGTAATCTGTAGACAATATGTAAAAAAAATAGTTATATAGTAAAATATAAAAACACAGATAGTTTGGAGAGTTTAGTATGTTTAATTTCCTCAATAAACAGATAGTTTGGAGAGTTTAGTATGTTTTCCTCAATAAATAAATAAGTTCGCTTGAGAAAACAATTTCTCTTTTTTCTAGACGAATTCTCACTGAACATCAAATTGTCTGTGAAAATATTTAAATAGTTTATTATTCAGTCATTTTTATTTATTTTAATTATCAACAACATCCATTTACAATTTTAATAGAAAAAAAATCATATCGATTATCATCATTATTTAATCATATCTTTTAAATTCACTATTTAATCTCTCTCATTTTTCAAGGGGATGGTATCTCCTATTACATTTTTCCTATCCCACTTCTAATTATTCCATTCCATTAGATGAAAAACACGTGTATAGGAAAGTCATCATCAATCACATCTAATCATCTTTACACAAAATAACTATCACATTAACTATATATCATTATCACATTAACTACCACACATTCAAAAATCTTTTTTATTTTTCAAAAAGAGTTTTTCTCGTAAAAAGTCAAGCAATCACCCCTAAATCTTTATAATTATAGAGAACATTTTTACAGTAAAAATGTTCCGTCCTTTTTAGTTTCCCACTCACTTATTGTTTGCCTGTTACGAATCAGTGGGGCCCACTGGACCATTCCCAATTTGGGGTATATTTGGATTAGATCTCACTGAATGAGATGCATAGTTACCAAAGATAAACATAAACATGGATTAATAATTGGATACAAAAATCCTGGATTTTCGTGTTGTACTTATGGAGCATTGATGTTGCTTTTGAATGGGGAAAGTACACGTCTACCTCATCTCTCCCCCTTGCCTGAAATTATCTTTTCCGGACCACACTTTATATTTTGGAAAAGTAAATGAAATTGCATCTATATGTGTTTGTCCAAAAGAGAAAATATGTGAGTTTGTCCAAAAAGTCAACGGATATTTTTGGTTCGGAGATCTTTCGGTCCGGATATCGGTTCGGTTTTGATTTATCTCCAAGTCCCCCGCACACCCTCGTCGTCTTTCACTAAAATATTTGTAAGTCAGCGGCTACGATAATCTAGAGGGGGTGAATAGATTATCTCCATCTTTTCGATTTCGCCTCTTTTTTATAACCGAAAGCTCAAACACAATAATAAAGGCGCGGAATGTAAACAACACACGTCGATTTAAAGAGGTTCAACCCACGTAGGCCTAATTCTCTACCACCCCAAAGATATCCGGGATGGATTTGAAAAGAAAAAGAATTTTATTAATTACCAAAATTAATACAAATTCAACTTACAACAACTTGAAGAGCACCACACTCTTCTTCAACACCACCTTTGGAGATTACCACAATCTCCCTTGAAGATTACCACAATCTTCCTTCAACGGCACTCTTGTGAAGATTACCACAATCTTCAACCTTGAAGAATACCAAATCTTTCAACACCTCAATAAGAAGATCACCACAATCTTCTTGCACCTATCACCTAGATCATCCAAGTGTGTTCTTACCACAAGAACACTCACAAGGATATCTTGTGTTTGAATGATAGCCAAAAATCAAGATTACAACTCAATAATGAATATTACAATTTGAGTGCAAGTGTAATCAAGAATAGCCTAGACCTCAAAGATGTGAAAGTGATAAGCTAGGCAAATTTTACAACAAGAATAATAACAATGAAAGACCAAATGTTTGTTTGAAGTGTATCTTGTTGTGTTGTATCACAATTGTTGTATGGGTTGCTCCAAAACTTCCTCTATTTATAGGAGATGATTGATCAAGCATAGGCTCCTCTTGGGATTGAAAATCTAGAAAAATACAATTAAAATCAAGAATATAGATGTTAGAAATCAATCCCACAATTTAAGGAAATGTGTCTGTTTGTCAAACGGTCATATTTTTTTTTGTCATACATACAGGCGACGGCCGGCCGCACGAAAATAAGAGAAATAAGAACACTATGAAAATTACAACAGGGCGGCCCAGGTCGACGAGGCCGACCGGTCGACCCTATCTCAACCGGTCCCCCTAATCAAAAAATGAGGAGATTTTGTTCGTTTCAAAACCAAAACATGCAGTCTGCAGGTCGACCATTGGGCGGCCGATCGGGCCGGCCGACGGCCTTTAGATGCAAGTCGACCCGCTTGTTTTTACTTCCGTCTTATTTTATTTTCTTTCTAAAAACATCTTGGTACGGGTTGCCCTATAGGGCGGCCGGTCAACCACGAGACAGAAATGTTGTCCAATTTTTGTCGAAAAATAAAACTCAAGAAATACTCCGAAAATTTAGTAAAAACATTTTAAACCGATCGAGTATTTAGACAACATTTAGGAACTGTTATAGGAGTAAAAACTCATTGATATAAAATCAATAAAAGTGTTGTCCATTATTAACAAAAATAAACTTGAGGAAATACTCAGAAAAAATATTAAAACCATTTTAAATTATTTAGGAGTAATTGGACAACCTTTAAAAACATTGTTTTGGTAATAAAATAAAATCATCAAAATTAAGATAAAAACATGTATCAAACAATCTCCCCTTTTGATGATTACAAACCAAAACAATTTTTACACAAACTAAGAGAGCAATTTTAGAAATGATTTTCCGGTAAAAACATTTGACCGTTTGGAAGCAACCAAAATTTCCAAAAAAAAATTAAAGCAACCAAGTAGGAGTAAATATTTTCAAAGCACAAGCTCCCCTATCAACAAGCATATCAAGAATAATGTAAAAGCAATTTTCCATAAGCTAAAAGCTTTTAGCTTTTACAATTTGTTCAAGAGCTTATAAGCTCCCCTGTCACAAAACATCATTATATAAGTCCATCAAGCAACAATTGGACTAAAAATAAATCACAACTTATGGCTTTTATGAGCCATAGCTTATAGTTTTTATTCGAGCTTTTTATTAGCTTCTTTGAGCTAATGAGCCATTTTCCTGTTTCTCCCCTTGGAATCATCAAAAGAATGTTAGGATGATAAAAACATCATAGAAGTATATCAAAGTGCGCCAAAGAGACAATTTATCAACCATTCGAGGAGATAAGCTTATAATCCGAAAAATGGGAGAAATGTATCATTTGATATCCATAAGCTCGTTTAAGTGTCAAGACATGATCTCAATGAGTATATAAGACAAATGAAAGCATAAGAGTAAAAGTCGAACAATTCATTGCGACAATTCATCGAACACCTTGAGTGCATAAAAAATAAAAGAGGTTGTATATAGTCCTTGTAAAAGGTTCAAGCCAAGAATTATCATATCAACAATCAACCTCATTCCAAAGCTCAATAAGATCATATGCAACATACGCACATTTGTTCATCAAATAAGAAGCTCAAAGTAGATTCTCAAGGGTTCAACCCATTGAGATAAGCTAAGAAGGATCAAGGCATTACAAATGCCAAAAATTAGAGCAACCATCAAGTAATATAAGTCATGCCTAAAACAATACATGTAACAAATGTTCCAACATAACCAACTAAAGATAATGATCAAAGCATTAAGAGAAGCACTTTTACCATCAAGTACTTCATACCGATTTTTTAACCCATGCCATATAAGAGTATTTTTACCATCAAATACTCCATCAAAATCATGATCATCCACAAGTCATTATTAACTTGCAATATTAACCCTTTTAAGAAAAAACAAGCAAATATCATTAGTACAAATGAGTTTTACAAAAATTCATCAAAATACAAAGCAACATTAATGAAAATGCTAGAAAGTAAAGGGGTGGGGGTATCAATCTTCGTCCAAAGAGAAGCCAAGTTCCGGGAATGAGATCTTTGATAAATTTCTTCAATTTTCCGATTGACTTCTTCAAACTAGAATTTTCCTTTTTCACAACCCGGAGCTCTTTTCTAAGAGAGGCCACATCTCTAAATGTTTCTCTTTCCACTTTGGCCATTCTCTCTTTGAGATTAAGATCCTCTACATCCGACTCATCTTCATCTCTTTCCTCCCTAATTTCTTGTTCATTTCCCACATCATCTCCTTGTTCGTTAAACTCACCTCTTCCAATATTTTCAACCTCATTGTCATTAAAGAAATCATCCCGAGGTTGTTGTTGATGTCGCACGTCCCTAGCGGCTTTGGTAGGAACCCGTGGTAAATGTCGTCGCATTCTTACCATTTGTAGAATGTTGGCATTATCAAAATCATTGTGACGAATTTCGGTATTCATTTCATTTTCCGGGTATCCCGATAAATATAGGAGACGGCAAATCAAGTTGCCCAAGGTATATTTTTCTTGGTAAACTTTCTAGATTCCAACAAGCAATACACAAAGATTGCCCCATAATTTACTCTTTCTCCTTGAACAATCTTATAGGTGAGAAAGAGTTCGAGATTGCTTGGAAGTTTTACTTCCTTTCCACAAACACAATAGAGCAAATGATAGATATAATCCGATAATTTGGCGGCATTGCCGTATGTCACTTCGGGATATACTCCTAAAAAGGTTTTCACATCATCTAGTGAAACACCGAAAACGTTATCATCCCAATGAGCGCAATCCACATAGACTACTCCATCATTTGGCACATTAAAGTGATCACAAATATCGGCCAATGTCCATGAAAAATGCCTACCATTAACAAATGTGTGAAGTTCCAAAGGATTATCTATCGTAGCATCAACAATCCACATATTTGCATAGAAAAGTTTTATAAGCTCGTCATCATAGTGCAAACACGGATTATCCCAAAGTGAAACCCATCCTTGAATTTCAAAATAAGCTCTAATATCTGGAAATTCATCATGAAAAGCTTGAAAACGAACCATACGAGTGCACGCAATTTTCTTATCATTCAATCCAATATTCTCATAATGTTCCTCCGCAAGTTTATTTAAGAATCGAAATCTATTAGCTCTAGAGGGAGGCTCGTAGAGGAGTGATAACTTACTAGAGTCCCAATGAATGCTCGATTTTGAAACCCCGACTCTTAATTCGGCAATCTCCTCTTCCGTAGTAAGCCGATTTTGATAGTCTCCTTGAAGAATATCATCTTGTTGTGGATTGGAAGAAGATTCACCCCTTTGCCTCCTTCTCCTCTTTTGAGGATTTCGTTCGGTAGAATTTCTTGGAGGTGCCATATGTGTAAGATTCTTGTGAAAATAAGAAGATTAGCAACAAGAATCGTGAAAAATGATGAAGAATTGAAGATTTTTAAGGGAAGAGGATGAAGAACGCTGTTATAGGGTTTTAGGGAAAATCTTGCGTCTGTTTTTGAAACGAAGACAGAAAGTTTTTAACTAGCAAAAATGGCCTGGGCGACCGGTCGAGTATGGGCGGCCGGTCGATGTGCGAGCGGCCGTCGCCCTGACTTTGGCGTCCCAGGTGATTTTTCTTTCTCCCAGAGTTATCCAAAATACGATTTTTCACCCCAAAAGTTTTAAAACTTTGCAAAAATATAAGTTTGGACTATATCCAACAAATATGGGTTTTGGGAAAACATATAAACGATAAAATCGAGACTAAACACGTAGTGCCTTTTAAAAGAAAATATTTGCAAGATCAATTAGGGGCACTTAAGGGATCAAAATGAAATATCTTGAAAGATATGTGCATAAGCATAAAATCGAGTTTAAAGAAAAATACGAGTAGACATACCTCGATGGTTTAAGAAACTTGATGACGTAATAGCCAATGAGTATGAAATATGTATCCTACACAATTCTTAGACAACATTTGCATAGAAAATACAAGTGTAGGCAAGTAATATGAGATATCAAAAGAGCTTATGCTATAAGATTTCATAAGAGATAATAAGCCATATAAGTCTAATAAAATGCTCAAGAGTTTTAGAAAATCATGCAAGGTCTCTTTTAAAAGTTTTGAAACTCATAAATATATAAGAGACCTATAAAAAAAAATACTTGAAGATTCATTTTGCAATTAAGACACAATTAAAAGTATGCTTAGATTTAAAAATAAAATGCATATACAAATGGGAGATACGGTTTACCAATTACGCCGTTTCCATGGGTTGTGTCTTTCCCATTGTTGATGATATCTTCCCATTGAGAAGTCACTTTGTTGATGATGACTTCTCCATTTCCAAGATTGGTTACCTTCCCATGGTTGATGGTTTCTTCTTCTTTGAAAATCATCTTGTTGATGATGTCTTTGCCATTTCCAAGGATTGTGTTCTTCCCATTTTTGATTATATGCTATTCTTGGAAATTGGCTTTGTTGAGAGTAGTTTCTCCTTCTTTGATCAAATGAAACGTTCATTTGATGTTTTCTTGGTGGCATGAATTTTCTCCGATTTTTGCTTTGCCGGGTACCTAATAGCACATTGTTTTGTGGTACCCTCATGTGTTTGGGTCCTTTAAGATTAGCTTTGAGACTTTTAGGTCTCCAACAATATTTAGAGCTATTTCTAGCCCGACAAGAATTAGCCGTATGACCCTTTTTGCCACAATAAAAACAAGTAATAATTCTAGGAGCATAATGACCAATATGCATAGTGACTTGATCCTTTTTCATATGATTAACAACATTAGGCTTATGATCAAGTCCTTTATCACAATTATGAATATCAACAATATTGGACATTTTATTGGTACTCAAGTTGGATTTTAATAAATCCTTTTTCATGCAATCAATATTCTCAACAAGAGTACTATTTTTTCTTTTTCAAGGTTTCTAACCTTGTCAAGTGTGGTGGTGTGAGCACATGATAGTGATTCATAAGAAGTAAATAAACTATCCTTATCATTTTTCAAAATATTGAATTCCTTTTTCAAATTTTTGTATCTAACAAGTAAGCTTTGGAATTCATTTTGAAGTTCATCATAATCATTTTGTAAATCACTATAATCATTTTGAATGACAATATCATAGGAAGTAGAGGGTTTAAGACATACCTCATTTTCTTCATTGATGCCCATAAAACAATATTCAACTTCTTCATAATTGGAAGTTGTAGGAGGCTTATTCCTTAGATTTGAGCTTGTATGATCTTGAGAAGTAGATGCTTTTGTTTGACTCCTTTCATTTGCAAATACTCCATAGATGGCTTCTAATTTTTTCCATACTTCATGTGCCGACTTTATTCCTACAATATGTTCATATTCTAAATTAGTAAATGAACAATACAAAATATTTAAAGCACTTACCGTTTAAGGAGATGATTTTCTTTTCTTCATCATTGAGTTTTTTGAAGCCTTTTGAGGTGTATGGTGTATCTTTCGTCGGAATGGATTCTCCATTAATGACGGTGTTCCAAATGTCGAACCCGCAACCTTGTAGATAGCATTCCATTCTTTCTTTCCAAAAATTAAAATTCTTGGAATCAAATAGTGGTGGCTTGGTGGTGGAGTGCTTGGATAGATGAGCTTCGTTCAGTAGCCGTCGATCGTTTTCTCTTCACTCGCGATGTGAAACGAGCTTGCCAAAGAGTTTGGCTCGATACCACTTGTAAGTCCAGCGGCTACGATAATCTAGAGGGGTGAATAGATTATCTCCATCTTTTCGATTTCGCCCTCTTTTTATAACCGAAAGCTCAAACACAATAATAAAGGTGCGGAATGTAAACAACACACGTCGATTTAAAGAGGTTCAACCCACCTAGGGCCTAATCCTCTACCACCCCAGTATATCCGGGATGGATTTCGAAAAGAAAAAGAATTTTATTAATTACCAAAATTAATACAAATTCAACTTACAACAACTTGAAGAGCACCACACTCTTCTTCAACACCACCTTTGGAGATTACCACAATCTTCCTTTGAAGATTACCACAATCTTCCTTCAACGACACCTTGTGAAGATTACCACAATCTTCAACCTTGAAGAATACCAAATCCTTCAACACCTCAATAAGAAGATCACCACAATCTTCTTGCACCTATCACCTAGATCATCCAAGTGTGTTCTTACCACGAGAACACTCACAAGGATATATTGTGTTTGAATGATAGCCAAAAATCAAGATTACAACTCAATAATGAATATTACAATTTGAGTGCAAGGTGTAATCAAGAATAGCCTAGACCTCAAAGATGTGAAAGTGATAAGCTAGGCAAATTTTACAACAAGAATAATAACAATGAAAGACCAAATGTTTGTTTGAAGTGTATCTTGTTGTGTTGTATCACAATTGTTGTATGGGTTGCTCCAAAACTTCCTCTATTTATAGGAGATGATTGATCAAGCATAGGCTCCTCTTGGGGATTGAAAATCTACGTAGAAAAATACAATTAAAATCAAGAATGTAGTCATAGAAATCAATCCCACAATTTAAGGAAATGTGTCTCATTGTCAAACGGTCATATTTTTGTCAATACACGAGCGACCGGTCGCATCGAAAATAAGAGAAATAAGAACACTATGAAAATTACAACAGGCGACCGGTCGACGTGAGGCTTCGACCGGTCGACCCCTGTCTCAACCGGTCCCCTAATCAAAAATGAGGAGATTTTGTTCGTTTCAAAACCAAAACATGCAGTGCCGGTCGGCCGATTTGGCGGCCGAGGTCGGCCGATCGACTTGATCGACGCCTTTAGATGCCGGCCGACCGCTTGTTTTTAATTCCGTCTCATTTTTCTGTTTCTAAAAACATCTTGAGTGCGGGTTGCCCTATAGAGGCGGCCGGTCGACCACGAGACGAGAAATATTGTCCAATTTTTGTCGAAAAATAAAACTCAAAAATACTCCGAAAATTTAGTAAAAACATTTTAAACCGATCGAGTATTTAGACAACATTTAGGAACTCACATTATAGGAGTAAAAACTCATTGATATAAAATCAATAAAAGTGTTGTCCATTATTAACAAAAATAAACTTGAGGAAATACTCCGGAAAATATTAAAACCATTTTAAATTATTTAGGAGTAATTGGACAACCTTTAAAAACATTGTTTTGGTAATAAAATAAAATCATCAAAATTAAGATAAAAACATGTATCAAACAATATTATCATTCTCATCTTTTATGTATTTAATTTGGGTTAAATCTCTTGTTTGTTTTTCTCTAAATTTTGCTATTTTATATATATTTTCTCTCTTTCCTTAGTATCTAGTTTTTTTATAGAAATCTTCATATGCCTTGGTTTTGCTTCATATATTTCTTCTCTTACTTCTTTTTTGGCGTCTTTATATCTTTTAAGATTTTTTTCATTTTTACGGGAATATAATACTCTGTAACTAGTTCGTTTTTCCTTTACATTCGCTTGGATTTCTTAATTCCACCAGCATGTCTCTTTATTCCATTTATTACCATTTGACATTCCTAATGTTTATTTTGCGATCTTTTTCATTTGAGTGGTTACATAGTTTCATGTATCATCGACATTGTCTTCCACTTACCAATCATTTGGTTTCATTAGAGATTTGACAAAACTATCTCTTTTTTCTTTATTCTTTAAGTTCCACCACTTAATTATCGGTATGTTAATTTTCTTTCTCTTTAAGTGGACGTTAATAAGTTTGATATCCAAAACTAGTAATCTATGTTGGGTGGTGAGGCTTTCTTCGGTATTACTTTGCAATCTTTGCATATTATTCTATCGTTTTTTAGTTTAGAAGGTAGTCAATTTGTGATTTGTTAGGACCACTTTTAAATGTAATTAAATGTTCGTCTCATTTTTTTAAAGAAAGTATTACCTATAATAAAATCATAAGCAAGCTGCGAAAGTCTAGGATGGGAAACCCTCATTGTTACGAGCTAAATCCATATCCTCCATGGACCCTTTCATAATCTTCATTATCTTTCCCCACATGTCGATTTAAGTCCCCACCTATGATGACTTTTTCATTTTGAGGGATTGATTGTATTAGAGTTTCTAAATCTTCCCAAAATTTAGTCTTAGTAGAATCTGTAAGTCAAGCGGCTACGATAATCTAGAGGGGGTGAATAGATTATCTCCATCTTTTCGATTTTACCCTCTTTTTTAGAACCGAATGCTCAAAGACAATAATAAAGGTGCGGAATGTAAACAACACACGTCGATTTAGAGAGGTTCAACCCACCTAGGGCCTAATCCTCTACCACCCCAAAGATATCCTCAGGATGGATTTCAAAAAGAAAAAGATTTTATTAATTTACCAAAAATTAATACAACACCAACTTACAACAACACCTTGAAAAGCACCACACTCTTCTTCAACATCACCTTTGAGATTACCACAATCTCTATTGAAGATTACCACAATCTTCAACGGCGCCTTGTGAAGATTACCACAATCTTTAACCTTGAAGAATACCAAATTCTTCAACACCTCAACAAGAAGATTACCACAATCTTCTTACACCTAACACCTAGATCACCCAGTGTGTTCTTACCACAAAGAACACTCACAAAGATATCTTGTGTTGAATGATAACCCAAATTCAAGATTACAACTCGATAATTGATAATACAATAGAGTGCAAGTGTAATCAAGAAAAGCCTAGACCTCAAGAATGTGAAAGTGAATAGCTAGGCAAATTACAACAAGAAATAAAGACAAATGTAAGAACAAGTGTATTCTTGAGTGTATCTTGTTGTGTTGTAGTTTTCTCTCTTATAGTTGTGCTTCAAATCTTCCTCTATTTATAGGAGATGATTGATACTTGATAGGCTCCTCTTGGAATCGATATCTACAAAAAATTGCAATTAAAATCAAGATTATAGCTGTTAGAAACCAATACCACAATTTAGGGAAAAGTTGTCTGTTGACAAATCGGTTAGAATTTTTCATCAAACTTGAGGGGCGGCCGGTCGCGCACTAATAAGATTGAAAAAGAACGCAAAAAACAATCAACAGGGACCGGTCTTATGGGGTCGACCTAGTGTGCGGCGATCGCCCACCACGATGACCGGTCACCTTGACCAATTTTAGGAGCCTGGGAGTTCTTTTTCATGAAATGCGTTCCCAGTGCACGGCCGCCTCTTTGGTCGACCTCCTAAATCAAATGTTGTCCGATTTTTGTCAAAAATAAACCTCAAGAAATACTCCAAAAAATTCGTAAAAATATTTTAAACCAATCGGGAGTATTTAGGACAACATTAGAAATATAGTTTTGATGAGATAACACATTAACACAAAATCATCAAAAGTGTTGTCCGATATAAACTCCAATAAATACTTGAAAAATAGTAAAAACATTTTAGACCAATCGAGAGTATTAGGACAACATTTAGAAACATAGTTTGGATGTAAAAACTCATTGATACAAAATCATTAGATGTGTTGTCCAATTTGTCGACAATAAAACTTGAAGAATTACTCCGGAAAATATTAAAACCATTTTAAATCATTTAGGAGTATTTGGACAACCTTTAAAAACATTGTTTTGGTATAAAAACAAAATCATCAAAATCATGATAAAACCATTTATCAAACAGAATCATCTAATCCTACTTGAGGTGCATATACACTAACAATATTTATAAGTTCGATTACCTACTATAATTTTAAGAGATATGATTCTATCTCCTTTTCTAGTTACTCCTAATGCTTGATCTATGAACAGAGGATCTACAATGATACCCACCTCATTCCTAGTTCTATCGTTTCCACTAATTCTAAAATAACCATCAAACATCAATCATTATTGAAATGAACTTTTAGATTCAAAAATGCTCACAAACAAACATTTTTGTTTTCCACATTGTAGGTGGGAATTAAAAAGATAAACTCACACATAATTTGGGACTAAAAACAAGAAAAGTGTTACTGTTTGGTAAATGGATAAGTGATGAAATATGTGGGAATAAGTGGACTATAGATTATAGTGGCTAGCGTCCTTAAGGTTGTGATTGGTTGTGTGTCCACTTTTATTATCTATGTGAATAGTGATGAAAATATTTTTTTGAAAGTTAAAGTAGACTGTATAGAGAAAAAATAATAATTGTATTGATGTGACAGAGAATTTTTTAGAGATATTGAATGTTTATGGATTTTTTATGGAAATAATAATGCAAAACATAAAAATAAAAAATTGAACAAAAAAAAGCAATATGGATATTATTTTATGCCTTTTGTTATCAAGATTAAAAAAAATAACAAAATTGTGATAAATTAAAGAAATTACCAAAATTATTTATATGAATAAGAGGAGAAGAGAAAAATAAATAGTATAGTTGGGTATAGGAAAGCGTGAAAATGAATGAGAAAAAATGAGTTAATTTTTAAAAATAAATGAGATTTTCTTTTTTAAAAAAACTCACTTATTTCACAAACAATCACACACTCTAAATTTTTTTCTCTCAAAAATGAAGGGCGCGATTGGATGTGAGTAAGATTCTATTTTCATTCTGATGGAGAATTTTGTTTACCAAACATGCGGTTGTTTATGAAAATTTTCAGAAAATATATTATTCTCTCACTTTCATTTTTTTTTCTCATTTTTTCACTTATCAATCACATCTACAAATTTTTCACAAAAAAGTCTTTATTATACACTAGTATTCCCACCCGTGCGTTGCACGCGTATCAATATTTTGACATTATTAATTTTTAAGAAAACTATTTATTAACAATGATTTGTATTTATTACTTTATTTTGGTAATAATATTAATATAAAGTAAATAAAATAAGTATTTGTATATCAAATTTATATATTGAATTATAAACTTAAATGTCAAATTCAGTTCATTTATATTCATCTCTCAATATATGAATATTTATATATCTGCTTCATATTGTCACTCTCTTGCTCACACACACTTTACCTCTATACAAAAATATCCATATGAGACATATATTTCCATATTGAACTTGCATTGATGAAAAAAATAATACTTGACATTATTAAAAAATAAAAATCTTCACAAGATTGTATTAATAAATCTATCAACTCTCCATAAATAATGTCAATGAAGAAATGTAGTTTACAAATTATGAAAAACTTCCTTATATACAACATTTGTAGTTTTGTTGCTACATTTATTCTCATCATCACAAATTAGGATTTTTAAACCCTTACGATTAGTCACCCTAGATACAACAACGTACAATTGGCCATGGCTGAATATTGGTTTTTCAAAAGAAGTCCAACATGAGAGAGACATTGTCCTTGACTTTTGTTGATAGTCATCGCATATGAAACAATCAAAGGAAATTGTCTTCGTTGGAACTTGAAAGGCAACCTCGGATCGGATGGAGTAATTGTCAATTGGGTAATTAATACCTCTTGACCCTCGTTGTTTCCTGTCAGAATCTTTGCCTCCAAAACGTGATCACCAAGCTTTGTAACAACCAACCTAGTGTCGTTGCATAAACCAAGTGAATGGTCTATATTCCTCAACAACATCACCGGAGTTCCAACCTTCAACTTTAACTCATGATTCGGCACTCCAGAACACCTAATTGTGTTCAAAAACTCCGGTGCGTGCACATCCCGCAATAGGTCAATATTTGAATTTGATTTGCACGCTACTGTCGAGCTCAAATATATCTTACATTCCCTTCGTTCAATGAAGTCATATATTCATTTATAGAATCGACCACATCAAGTGTTGCATAAACCAAGTGAATGGTCTATATTCCTCAACAACATCACCGGAGTTCCAACCTTCAACTTTAACTCATGATTCGGCACTCCAGAACACCTAATTGTGTTCAAAAACTCCGGTGCGTGCACATCCTGCAATAGGTCAATATTTGAATTTGATTTGCACGCGCTGTCAGAGCTCAAATATATCTTACATTCCCCTTCGTTCAATGAAGTCATATATTCATTTATAGAATCGACCACATCAAGTGTTGGTGCAAGGATGGTGCGACCCTCCAAATAAACGAGCATTCATTAGTCTTTACCAAAGCGTGGATGTGCTTTCTACAATTGTCGCAATAGGGTCCCCATCATATTTCAATAATAGCATTCATTAGTCTTACCAAACGTGGATATGTGCTTTCTACAATTGTCGCAATAGGGTCCCCATCATATTTCAATAATATATCATCGAAATTTCAATATCAACAATACCATCATTCGGACCTCCAACTGATCCATCTCCTACGCTCGCGATCCATTCTGAAAACTTCTTCAATTCAAGATACTCAGAATCTGAATTGAGATTTTGTAGCCTCATGTTCTTGGTTAACCTCAAAACCATGCAATACCTCCATAAATGTGAAGAATTGATCGTCGCATCGAACTATGTCTTATCTGGTGCCTTTTGGAACCACATGTAAGATTTAGCGAAAATCCCCACCGAGCACCACTGTTTTTGCCTCCAAAGGGTTGATCCGAGCTATTTGGATTGTTGTATCTCATAATATCTTTCGTGATGTATCCAAAGCTTCAAAACAATGTTTATGCATCATGGGGGCTTCGTCCCAAATTATCGATTGTGCATGTACTATTAGTTACTGCAGCGGACTACCTTGAGATATTTTGCACGTTGATTCTTGATGAAGAAGGATTGGAAGTTTAAACCTCGAATGACCGCTTCTTCCGTTTGGCGGAAGAAACGCGAAGCTATCCGCTAGACGCTACATTCGAACAATTCCACCCCTAGACCTTATGGATGCGAGAAAGTGTTCGCCACACAAAAGTTTTTCCAAAGTGCCTCCATATCCATATACAAAAATATATCACCCTTCTTCGAATCAACTGAGTCCATAACTTTATCATAAACATGTTGCTCACTATTCAAACTTTCAATCGATTTACGTGTTCTTCGCTCAATGTTTGACGATCGTATTGCATTTCATTAGAAATAAACTTATTGTGAAAGATATCACAACCGATTTACATTTGGCACGGCATCTCCGGATAATCCTTTAAACTTTTTCCGAGCTTCGCAACAACTTCTCAACTTCTACTAATACGAGATTTTTATTTCATCATCACTCGATTCAATTAAAAAAATATCAAATGAATCGATTAGTTGGATCAATTTAAATATAGCAAAATTTTAATAATTCTATATAACAACATTATTCACAACAATTTGTCTATACTTGTTACCTTTATATTTTTAAATTTGGCGTTGTTTGTATAAAACATCATCCGATAAATACTTCCAATATTTTTCCCAAATATATTCGACGGCTCAAAGAGTCCTAATAAAGCAAAGTAGTGAACAAACCTCTTACGGATTTTGTGCGGATCCCCAATAGCTTGCCTCATAATACCATCAATATATTCTCTATCATCTTCCAACAACCCCAAAGCATAACAGGCATCGCGATATGAACCGTATTGGGTGTTGTTAACCTTTTTTAAATCATCATCACATTTCGCTCCTCGGATTATGTTAAGCAGACACCTAGCATAATAATTATCACCAGACCCCTGTGGGACGTAGTAAAGTCGAGCCAAAGACAATCCTCTTTTCCTAGGAACCCATTCTCTAGTGTCTTTCTTCCAAACAAATTTTTGAGGAAATTCCACGTAAGTCAGATTGTTTGCCTCTGGGAATTTTTTATTAGCCTCAAACCAACCTAAAAACATACTTTGATTCAACGATTGACGTTCAATGACTTCATCCAATGGATCAGAATCTGAAAAAATAATTCTCTGCTCATCTGGAAGATGAAAGCTCAATCGTTCGACAGGGGGATCTTTGTACTGAATTTCATATCCAAAAATTCTCCAAGCTGCTTCACATGGTGAAATGTAACGACAATCATAATACATATTCACCTCATCGACACGTGTCTTTAAACCATCACCACTTGTACTCTTATAAAAAGATCACGGTGACTCTATCATTGCCTTTGTTGACATATTTGAACAAATACTTAATGGATCTCGAATTGGTTGCACCATTCAACATTCAAGTGAGCTCCGTCTTCAACAAAAGATATCGGTTATATGGAACGACCCATCTATTATCTAGCGGAAACCGTTTTTCATAACCGTTCTTCTAGTGTTTCTACGTCCTATAGATCGGATAACCATCACCATCGATAGAAGTAGATTCTACAAATCTCTTTGTGAAATGCTTGGTGCACTTGTCATCGACATGCAAGGAGAAGATTTTCTTAGATGACCGCAAGGACCATGAATCATGAAATCTCGCACAACAACATAATACACAGGATCGATATCTTATCCGGAATTTCAGTAAAATAATTCAATCAATATCAACTGCATTCGGGTATCTATCTTCTTTTGATAAAAAAAAAGAAGAATGTGAGCATGAGGAAGACCTCTCTTTTGGAACTCCACTGTGTAAATCACTGCAAAACAAATGATTTTAAATATTTTAGGTCTAGAAAATATTAAATATCTATTATTAAAATATAACTTCAATGATAAATTTTTTGTAATTAGTAATGGTATGTTCACCAACAATAACATTTCCAAAAACTTTGTTGCGCCGCAAATCTCTCACCAAACCGTCTAATTTTACTTTGAAAATCCTAGCAAGAATATCAGGTCAATCATCAGCTCTAAGATTTCTTCTTTCAACAAAACGAACAATCTCTGGCCACTTTGGATTGCAAGTGAAAGTTATGAATAGATCAGGGTATCCTGCCCATCTACAAATTGCCATTGCATCTTGGTAATTCTGAATCATATAACGTGCTCCACCGGTAAATGAAAGAGGCAACACAACTCGATTTCCAAGACTACATGGTCTGTTTCACCTCGTATCAGAGCATCGACAATCCCCTTGTACATTTCACTGCGCAGTTGTTTCTGATGGGTTCTGATATACCACAATCTTGATGACTCAACCATCGTGTATCCATCTACAATGAATTGATGTGTTAGTCTTCGACAAAATAGTATGGTGGAAAACTCAATATCTCTTTCATGCAACTGGTATGCAAAGAACTCCCTTTGGCTAACCCTTTTTCGACCTCCATTAGCTGGTGTTCTAGTTTCAGAAAAAGGTATATCTTCCCTATAACCATCTTCACCATAAGGAAATAACAATGGGTATTGTAAACCAAGATACGAAGGGTGCAATTCATTGATACGTTTCAACTTTCCACATCGTGACTCTACTATAATATCTCTCACACCCGTTGGTATCGTCAAAATCGCAACAACTAATGCAGCAATTTAAACTAAAGGCAAATTATACCTCCTCGCATCCCCGCCTCTTCTACCAATAAGTCGTAATCTCACGTCTAAAATACCAAATCTCTGCCGCATGACCTATTTTCATTCGATGGAGAATGTTTTTTACCAAACATGCGGTTGTTTATGAAAATTTTTAGAAAATATATTATTCTCTCACTTTCATTTTTTTTCTCATTTTTTCACTTATCAATCACATCTACAAATTTTTCACAAAAAACTAGTCTTTATTATACATTCTCCAATAAATTTCACTATTCACTCACTTACACATTCCTAACTACCAATCACATCCAATCAATATTTTACTATTTTTAAATCAAATCAACTTTCAATCATTACTTTTTTTATCTCACATCCAATCACACTATCAAAATTCATATTTTTTCGTCTAAAAAATTGTTTCACCATTATTCTCTAGCAAAATGAAAGCATATTCAATCGCGCTCGGAAATTTTGAAAAATTTCTCACAACCAATCACACCCTAATTATCTATTGTTGTTGTGCACAACCAACCCTAAATTTTGAAAATTTTCTCACAACCAATCACACCCATACTAGGAATGCCAATGGGCTGGGTTCACGGGTACGAGCTCATGGGTTTGCGTGTCAAAATAAATCCATCCGGGCCCGACATATTTAATTATTTTTATCAGAATCTTGAACCCAGATCTGACCTATTTATTTTACAAGTAACTCAGATCTAACCCGTTTAACTCATCTAATAAAATTAGTTTTATGTATATTTAATATTTCAATTGAATAAAAAACTTTTTTTAAAATCAATCATTATGATCGACACACTATTCAATCAATAAAAAATATCACATTTCCTAACATACAAAAAGAGATAATAAATAACATAATATACTAATCATATTTTAAGGACAACATACAAAAAGACATGCAAAATAATAACAACATACATATTTAGGAGGTCTAGCTTTAAGTTTTAAGGAAATGTCTTGTTTTTGGTTTTTTCTTACAATTATTTATTTATTTTTTAAATTTACAAACGGGTTAGACATGTTAAATGAGTCATAGTAGATTGACCCGGACCCGACCTATTTAATTGTCAAGTTATCGAGTTTGACCCAATTTCAACCCAGACCCAAGCCTGAACCCATACTCATTAATATCATGTTAGATTTGTGTCGGATTTGCGTGTCGAATCAAATTGACGCCCTACCCATGACCAACTGGAAGAGGGACCGATAAGAGAAATAGATTTTGTTCTTGAATAGTATTATTTGAAGGAAAAATAACGTTTTTTTTAATTTTTATAAATTAGTTTTATTTTTTTAGCATAATTTCTAAAGCAAAAGGACATTTTTGGTATTGTCTTATTTTTATTTTTATTTTGGGGGAGGGGGGCTCTATAAAAATAATTTAATAATTATGTGCTAATATGTGTGTGTGTGTGTGTATTAAGGCTTATGTAAGATTAGAGACTCTAAAACTCGGGGTCCTAGGTCGTTACTCTCGGTGACTACTCTAAGAATAATCTGTCTTGATGATGCATTAATTAATTATCAAGTTTAAAACCTTTTTATTAGTTATGAAAACAAATTTTTTATCCTTGGGGCCCCTTAATATCAGCATTGTAAAATAGGGTGAATTGGAAAAACAACAATTAATTTAAAAAATTCCGAACTTGAAAAAGTGTCTCCTATTTTATGGAAATTAAGTTTGTAAATTTGAAGAGTCTTCTAATAAATGTGACAGATTACACAAGTGCATCATGATTATTCGCTAAAGTTGATGACACCGTGAATGTACAAACTCATTTGGTTGTAAGAAGCACATGAAAATATTGTGAATTTTACCCGTAATTTCAAAATGATATCAGATCGATCACAATAATGAGAGACATCAATAATAAAGGCCTTATCTTACAGGCAGGGTCGAGCTAGGTCTGACCAGATAAATTTTTTATTTTTTTATGAAGACATACCTTATAATTTCAATATTTCTAACCAAATAAAATACTAATATAATATAATCTAATAAAAGTTAAGCAACAATAAATGATATATGTTTTTAAATAATTTTATATATTAATAAAGAAATACTAGCAATCTAATATTCCAACAATAGAATCATGAATGGGAATATCATATTCCGTCATCATTATCAATTATAATATTCGTCTCCTCTCAACTAATGACATAGGTGCAACCATGTTACTATATAAGTGTTTTCATCTTCATCTGCAATTCAAAAATAAAATAAGAAAAAAATTAAATCACATAAATCAATCAATGCATATTAATTTTTTAAATATTGAATGCACAAAAAAAAATATATTCAATAAATTTTTTTTTTTAAAATTTAATACCAATACATTTGGATTAAAACCACATATCCAAAATTAGACTTGATAGTATCATAGGTGGAAATTTTAGATATAAATTTATAAAATACAATAATGTATTACACCAAAACTATGATTAAGAACTAGAAATTCTTAAAACTAAAAGTATTCTTGAAAAAAAAAAAAAGAGAAGAAGATTCCCAAACCTGAGTGCTGGGCCTTTAAGAAGATTTTAGACCAATTAACGTACAACAGACCATGAAATAAAGCATATATAATATGACATGTGAAGGTTGCTTTTTAGATAAGGTTCTTGATTTCTGTACACGTGAATATTTATGCGGACAATAATTTTCTTGTTGTCGTTGTTATGATTAGGACATGCAGGGGTCACCAATTTGAAAAACCGCCTGAACTGCACCCACGTCATCTTATTATTTTTTTTTGGTGTATTAAACCCACTTTCTAAAAATCCCCACCTAACCCCGACATTACGCCAGACGCTAGACCCTCCTTATCTGCTGCGTTATTCTTCCGATTAGGCCCGCATAACCCCACCCACCTCCCTGCCTAACCCCGCCTGTGGCTCCGCTTGCCAAGCTAAGCCCCGCTCCGTCCACTAGCGCATAGCGCTTTTTAGAACATCGATTAAACCTCGATTTAGAAAATCGAACGAAAATCGAAAGCTAATTTAGTGAATAATAAATATAGATTTGCATTTTAACTTCTAAGCAATATTTGAAAGTCATTGAGGCAATTTTGTATCGATCATGTTGAGACTAAGATAGTTGCCATTGTCTAACATAAATTAAAGGATGGCGATGGTGACCGTCGGCCGAGGTACCGTTGAAGAAACTCAAGATAATTCAAAGAAAGGTGGCCCCCAAATCGTAGCTAAGCGAGCTTATGCTAAAGAAGCTCAAAATAGCTCAATGCTCTTTAATTGTTTTTTATTTAATGTTACAAATATATAGTTCTTTGCATTCAAATTTCAAAGTAACATAATTTTACGAAATGATGCATTAAATTTTAAATATAGTTGAATTAAAAGATAAAACAATGTGTATTCTATTTGCAAAACCCACTATAAGAAAATTTCAATTTATTGATAGAATTTTTGAGAAACAATTTTGTAACTAAATTTTTACTTGATAAATTACCGACATATCAGCGATAGTTTTTAATTTTATTGATAGAAATATTGTAGATATTTACCGATAATTTTAGATTATGTAAGTAAATATCTACCTATAACGATTTTACCTACATTTTAAATTTTTTAATATTATCTACACATTTTTCTATAGGTAAACTGATCTATTTTTTTTTTGTCGTGACCATCTTGTTTTTAAAGCAAATTAAATCTTCAATGTTTTATACTTTTTTGCCATATGTTCTTCTTAATATTCTAAAGAGATATATTATTTTATCAATTTTATATTTTTGTTTATTTATTAAAAATGCTAAACCGCTCACCACCACCTAAAACTCTATAACTTTAATTGATTTTAATTAATAAAATCATGATCTTAACTTATTTTCTTTTAAAAACCGCACAAGACATTTGATTTGAAACTTTTTTTAAATCGCATCGTTATCACCCCTAATCAACGATAATGCAAAAATCATATTAGGTCAATCATGTATATATATTATATTTAAAAGAATAGTACACTACAAGAAAAAAAAATAATTAATTACAAAAAAATTTGTAGCTAAATATTAAGATAATTGTAAAGTATAGGTAAAATCTATTATACATAAATATTTCCAACATAATCTAAAAATGATAGTAAATATCTACGAGAATTTCTATCAAGAAATTTAAAATCTACTTGGTAATTTGTCGGTATAGTTTGGGAAAAAGTATTTTTCACTCCATAGGTAATGAAAAATTTAGTGACAAAATCACTTTCTTTGGTAAATTATGTTGTTAAAGGGAATTTTCTTGTAGTGGTACATTGCATTAATTTGCTAATATTTTAAATATTAAAGAGGTTTTACTACTTAAGCTAAATTTAATTCTATTATTAAAGTAAAACTTACTTATTGTGTAGTAGAAAAATGAATGCCCCAATTGATCACAAATCGATATCCTACTTGGAGAATATTATTCAATAAAGAGAACAAGAAAAAAACTTAAATAAAAGTGATAATTTTGAATACTCGGATATAATGCCATGCACTCGCGGATCCAGGGCTGGGCCGACCTGGACCCAACCCTCTTTTTTGTTTTATTAAAAAAAAAATAGTTAGACCTTTTTCTAAAAAAAATAGTTATAATTTGTATTATTATTATTTTTTCGGATTTTCTATTCGGCCCACACAATTTTCGTGTATTGGCCCACACCATTTTCGTGTATTGGCCCACCTTGTTATGGTCCCTGCCTCCGCCATTGGTGCCATGAACGAAGCATATAGATGTATTCAGTTCCGTAAAGCGTTTTTATCTGATATTTTAATACACTATGCGAATACTACAAGATATATAAAGACATTAATTCCTGGCCACCAACAATGTTCTATAAGATAATAAAGACATTCCCAAAAATGTTCTATAAATAGACCCTCATTGAGTCTACTTGCCTATTCAAGAAACAATGTGGTTTCACTAGCTAATAATTCTATGTAGTACAATACCCTTCAAAATTCTTTTTTTTGAGGAAATACCCTTCAAAATCCAATATATAGCTATTGCTTTAAATTTGACATCAAATATGTCAGGAGAGCATCCTCTTGTGGTTAGCCGTGTGGTGGGAGATGTTTTGGACCCCTTTACGGCCACAACTGACCTAAGTGTTTCATTTGATGGTAGGATTATTTATAATGGCTATCGTTTGTTACCATCTCACGTTGTAGGTCGCCCTAGGGTTGAGATTGGAGGAGGTGACAACTTTCGGAACTTCTATACTCTTGTAAGTACTTTTTTTTTTTTTTTTTGTGATTATGGTGCGGGTAGTCTTTACGTGAGACGGTCTCATAGAATTTAAATTCGAGCCAGATATTACAAAGCACAAAAAACATGGGTTTTTTGTGGTTTGTGTTAGAATTCTAGTTACAGGTACGATCCGTCTCATGAACAATGTCAATGAGACCATCTCATGAACAATGTCCATGACATTAGACTGTTTCATACAAGTTTTGCCTTATTGTTTTATTTAAGGGATAATTACAAAAACACTCTAAGGTCTGGGTTAATTGCAAAAAAAAACCCAGACATGTTTTAAAATTACAAATAACCCCTTTCATGTTTCGTTTTGTCTTAAATTTAAGGGGATAACTGTAATATTTTTGTAAATGTCAGGGGTTTTTTTTGAAATATTTTTCGAAAATCATCGGAAAATGTAATACAGAATCAAACCTCAAGGGTCTTTTTGTAATTTTCAAAGAACTCCGGGTTTTTTGTAATTATCCCAAACCTTAAGGGTGTTTTTGTAATTATCCCTTTATTTAATTATTTGTCATGCAATATTGCATGGCTGAATATATATTGATTTAACTAATTAGCCACATTAACTTAATTTGGTAGGTGATGGTGGATGCTGATGCTCCAAATCCTTGTGATCCCTATCTTAGGGAGTACTTGCACTGGTATATGAGGAATTAAAATTATTTTGTTTTTATGGTTTCCTCTATTTTGATTTGATTTTTAGGTCTCGGGAAATATTTGTTTTTGGTTATGTGACTAGGAGTACTTGAGATTTAGTCCTTTAAATAATTATTTTTAAATTTTAGTTCAATATCTTTCCAAAGGTTCGGCATTTAGTCCGGTTTTTGACCGAAATTGTGCAATTTAATCGTAATTGCAAACTAGGGCTGATGAGAGCTAATGTGTTAAAAATTGAAACAAGAAATTTGGGGATTTTAATAGGTTTGTGGCAATTTTGGGGCCAAATCACAAAAATCCTCGGTTTTTTTGAAATATTTGCATTTGAACAGTCTCGATTGTAATCAATCTGATAAACTTATACAATTTCGGTCAAAATAGGATTAAATGTCCAAAATTTTAACAAATATTGTATTAAAATTTCAATGTGCCTATTTAGAGAACTAAATCTCAAAACAGTTTAAGTTACATGATCAAATAAATTATTTTCATCATACATCGTCAACATCTTGAGAGTTCTAATTAACCCAAACTCTATTTCGCCGTAATTAAGGCAGCTCTATTTCATGGATAGTTACGTAAACACTTGTTTAAACATATATATCGCCATAAAGTAGCTATTTGGAGTTTATTCCATTTAATTTAATGAAATTTCAGGGATTTTTTTTTAAAAAAACATGGTCCAATGTTCAACTGGCTTAGCATGATTTATAATTGGAGTACTCGTTAAATGTTTCTTAACGGCCCCTGATCCAACATTCTATTTATTTAACTATCAGTAATTGGACATGTAGGTTGGTCACAAACATCCCTGGAAGCACTGAAGCAAGCTTATTCGGTGACCCATTTTATCTAATTATATACATTGAGCTTTTACTCATGTGGCTTTTCGTTATTATCATCAAGTTATGATAAACAACAATAAAAAATTAAGTCTTATCCCACTATAAGAGGTCGACTATATAAATAATATCACGCCATCATTTTATTATCAATAAACACTGGTGGAACCAAAGAGGGGCAAATGGGGGTTGATGCTCCTTCCCAAAAAAACAATTTCGAAAATTTATTTTACTCTTTAATTTGTATCTTATTTTAGCCTATAACTATGTGAAAACTGAGGGAAAAACACACTTGCACGCCCCCACCCCAAAAAAAAAAAAAAAAAATCGGAAAATTCTTCCTATATATTTTTAAAAGGGATAACTACAAAAAAAAAGCCCTTGAGGTTAGGGCTTATTACAAAAAAATCCAAAGATTTTTAAAATTACAAAAACACCAGTGATGAGGTTTGATTCCTCTTATATTTTCCTCTTCAGAAGCAAAAGAACATTTCAAAAAACCCCTTGATTTCTATAAAAATATTACATTTACCTCCTTAAATTTAAGATAAATCAAACTTGAGGGATGTTTTTGTAACTTTCAAACATCTCTGGGTTTTTTTTGTAATTAGCCCAAATCTCAGGGGTGTTTTTGTAATTATCCCTTTCTAAAATTAGGTTTCATTACCCCAAGTCTCAATTAATGTGTCCGCCACTGATTGATAAATGCAACAATTTTTGCAGGGACGGAAATTGTGCGTTATGAGAGCCCTCAGCCATCCATCGGCATCCACCGCTACGTCCTGGTCCTGTTCCGACAACCCGGGAGCCGACAAATAGTGAATGCTCCAGCGCGGCGCCAAAACTTTAACACTAGAGAATTTTCTCAAAACCATAACCTCGGCTCGCCGGTGGCAGCCATGTATTATAACTGCAACAGGGAAAGCGGCACTGGAGGCCGAAGATTCTAAGGGCAAACAATTAATTAATTAATTAATTAATTAATATATAAATAAATAGATCGTGTGGAAGCTAGCTTTAATTATAAGTTGTATTAGCCTTAAAATAAAACTTGTGGTGGCATGTAGATTATACATGTTCGTACACTAGGTCTATTTATTGTCGCTATGCTATGCGAGATCGCAATGTATATTTATTTATGCTTAATTCAATAAAGTATTATGATTAGCTTTAGTAAAATGAACAAGGTAGTGCCAAGGTGAACCTCTTCATGAAGAAGCTTTAAATGTAAATGATTCTCAGAAGGATTTTTCTGATAATGAAGCTGCTGGCCTTACTGCAAGCACGGATGGCCACGGTCTGGTTCCGGTTCCAAACTGGAACCATGAGGACCGAAACCCTTTTTTTATTTTGAGTTTTTTTGTAAAGAATAATAATTTATCATTTTCATTTAAAAAGAAAAAGGAAAAAAATAACTTGGACTTAATATTCATAATAATATTAAATTTTAGACTTAATATTAATAATAATATTAAGCTGTTTACGTAGGGTGAATAAGTAGTAAAATAATTTTTCCCTAAGTAATCGTTGTGCAACAATAAATTTACTGAAATCATATGATGTACTAGAACTAATAGATTGTGGTGTTTCGATTTGACTAGCTTATCCCTATATTTTACACTATACTATCTATAAATATCAATTATATTTTGTCTAAGTTTAAAATAATATTGTTACAACATTTGGTTTAAGATGTATCTCTTACGCTTGTGAATATAAAAAATCATAATAAATATTTAACATTTCTTCTACCATATCAAATTTCACAATAATAAAAAAAATGGTTTTAATCGTGGCACCGCCGATTCCACCAACGGTTAAAACCGTTGGATCCACGGTTTTTTAGACCATGAAACCGTAACCAGAACTGTCCTATATGGTTTCGTTTCTTGTTTTGTTACCTGGTTCTGGTCAACGGTTCCTAGAATTCAGTTTCGGTTCTATTTGGGCACCCCTAGCTGAAATCTGATTTGGTCTATGGTTGAGAGTAGCTAGTATTCTCAAATGGGACATAACTCATGTATTTATATGACTCAAATTGGAACTAACTTTTTTTTCCCGGTGCATAAGAGCGATTTCAAAAATCGCTTAAGCAATAACACCACCCCTAGGCCTAGCCATTTCTAAATGATATATCTTCTTGAAGCAAACTCAAAATTAATCCCTCTGCTGATTGAAAATTTTTGGTAATACCAAAGTGTTTTCTATATGCCCAATTAGAAAACCATGAAGCCAAATTGATTCTCCAATCGAAAACCATGAAGTAGGATCAAAGGCGAAACCTTTCGGTTGCCAAGACATGGTGTATCTATTACATAATGTTAAATAAGTTTCCCTCCACAAAAAAATTATTTTCTCATAATAAACGAGTTCTATTTCTACCAATCTAAGTAACGGGATAACAATCATTATATTTACCTGGTGAAAGGGACACTTATCACTCTCTTGTCTTGCATGGCTTACATGGTTGACAGTATTTGGTTGCTCCCAAAAACGAACTCCTCTCGCCGATCACCTTCCAAGACGAACTCCTCCGTGAAACCTGCAAAAAGGGGGGCCGGAGGGGGGCTCCGGCGTACCCTCTCCGATGCTTAAGTCAGTGACTTGGAAGAGAAGCAAAAGGCAAGAGAGAGAGAAAGAGCAATGTAACAGTAAAAAATGAGATTAGGTTAGAATGAACCTGGGCTTGGGCCTTTTATACCTTAGCTAGGATTAGGGTTTCCGTAAAATCCGGGATTCCGTTACGATTTGGTGTCAGAGTCATCATTAGATTAGGATCGGATCTCTTAAACCCTAATTTTATGCCCCTAAGACCATAGCTCCGACCTGTTTCAAAACACGTCGGACCAATGCATCGGTACGAAGCCCCTTTAAATCTCCAAGGCATCAGTGCCCCATACATCTTTTGGACCGAACTGAACTATACCCCCGAGGTCCTTTTAGAATACAACAGATCATCAATAGATCGTCCTATGTGTACGAGGCTTGACAACTCGGCCCAATACGACATCCCTTACGTAGGTCGGCCCCCACATTAGGATGTATATAGGTCAACCCAATGAACCGGACCTTACCAAAACCAGCCGTGTTCGGGCCTTAACAGGTCGGCCCAATACAATAAGCTTTGGCAGGTCAGTCCAATGCCATAAGCCTCCTTAGATCGACCCAACGCTTAATACTCAACAGATCAGCCCAATACTATGGGCCTAGCCAGGTCGGCCCAATGCTATGGGCCTTGTCAGGTCGGCCCAGACCATCTTTTGCCCTTATCAGTATTATATAATATTTGTTGTGTTGTTTTGGTCTTGCCTTGACAAGTGGTGTGCTTGTCTGCCACTGAAACTTCATCTCGGTCGTCATTGACTTTCCCAGCTCATTTTGACAAATTTTGTTCTTACGGCCTTGGTCATCTTGACCAACCAGGCTTGCCACAACCTGATTGCCAACTCTACACTTTACCATCCAAACTTTGTTAAATTAAAAATTTTACTTTGTTACATGAACTTTGCACAAATTTCACTTTGACATTCAACAACATCCATTTACAATTTTAATAATTAAAAAGAAATTATGTCAATTATCATCATTATATAATCAAACACTATTTAATCCATCTTATTTTTTAAGTCATCAATATTCAATCATATCTAATTCACTCTTACCCAAATATATATATATATATATATATATATATATATATCATCACACTATATTGTTGACGTGCGTTTTGGTCAACAAGTAGAAATATGTAAAAGATTTAACATGTGGGAATGAAAACGTGCGTAACGTATATTTATTTCTCAAGGCTAATTATGCCTTTTTTGTATTTTGCCGAGTTTTAATATTGGGGTCGGTCTTTTTTATAATTTGTTACTATCTCTGCTCCCCTTTCTTTTCTCCTTTTCGGACTTTTTATACCCCTTTTGAGTAAGTGGGTTTACAATAGTCATATTTGCACTAACTATTCATTAATTAATAAAATAGCTAAAAAACGACACATGTCCCTCTATAGTTGTGCATGTCAGCCAAAACTTGCCACTTGTCGACTTCTCTTCATAATTCTCTGACATGTGGCAGTTCCTGATACCAATAAAGTGTCAAGCATGGGCATGTGTTTATTTTTACGAAGCTGTCGCGCGTGCGTTTCATTTCGAAACTTGGGCTCGGGGCTCGGGGCTCGGTAGCCGTGTTGCGGTTGGGCTCGGTAGCCGTTGGGCTCGGTAGCGGGCGAGCCTAATTCGTGACGTGTTGTCGTACATCATTGTTGACGTCACCCGTAGGTCACCTATTCGAATATGTGTCGGGGCGATGACGTGGATTAATTTCTCACTCGGCTCGGGTATCATCAAAGGCCCCCAAGTTTGATTCCGAGAGAAGAATCTCTGAGATCGGAGTTAAACTTTAATGCTAATGATGAACATTTAATGGGAAAACGGATTTCTCCAAGGTTTTGTTCTTTCCTGGCACCTGTCGCGTAGCAATTAATGCTTGAAACGGCGCATTAATTGGGTTGCCATAATAGCAGAACACGTGGCATCTTGTGTTTGGACCAATCTTGCGGGGAACCGGGTACGTCGATTCTGTCGGCGAGCGTGGGGGCGCAACATTTTTGACATGTTTGACGGTTTTGAGTTTTAAAAGCGCGTCTTTTTCGAATAATTGTCGCGCTATCGAGGAACCCTATCTATAAATACTCGTGTTTCCTTCATCATTCATTTTCGCAACCATTGACCTTTGAGCTAAAGCAACTAGAACCGAGCGAAAATTTCGAGTCGGCTTTCCAAGTTCGAGACTTCAAACTTAGGTATTTTTCAAAATACTCTCCCTTTACCTATAAATGTCTTCTTTTGAGGATAGTAGGAGTCGTAGTTATAGTGTTGAGGTTGAAATCGAAGACCCTCCTCGAACCTTACATTTCTTTCTCACCAAAGACGGCCATCACCGCCTCGTAGTCCGAGCGTTATTCGGATATCTTCTCCAGGATTCTCCACGAGCGGAACGTCTTTGGGGCGGACTCATCTATCTTCAATCACACGATGGCCGCCTTTAGAGAGGAACGGTGTATCAACCCGGATCGGCACAAGCAAGTTCCGACGAAGACTTCATAAGCGTTGATTCTAAACGATGCCCGCAAGAAGAAGAAGACATGGACCCATCGGGCCGGAGTGTGACAACGTGAGAGCGAGTAGATGAACCATCCCGCGATTCGAGGCGGAGAGGCCGCTAGGGCCCATAGGCCACCGTAATGGCGACGGCCGGCCCGGAGGAGGCCCTCGTCTCCGTGTCGAGCCTCGGTGGGCGCCAGTGATATAAACGATATCCCGAGCATGTTAATGATTCGGGAGGTAGATGAGTTCGGCGGAGGTACCATATTCCAAGTGGTATCAATTTTTGGAGTGCCTGACGGCACGGAAGTTCCCGACCCACCAGGGGTTGCACGGCTGTATTTGCTCCTAGCCTTCTATATGGTTTAAGATTTCCACTGCCTTTTCTCACGCGGTGGTTTTGCAAGTGGGGTATGCATCCGGCCAGTGCACCCTATTTCTTGGGCGGGATCATTGGCCTCCCGGTGATGTTTCACTGGAAAAATATCCTCGCCCCAAATTTAAGGAGATGAACGAGCTCTTTGTATGGCGGCGACTCCATCGTCTCGGGGGCACCATCCTGGATGGTATTACGTACAAACCCGGGGGTATCCTGACGGTTTGGTGGAAGGTCTCCTTCTTCTCGAAGGAGTGGAAGGATAAATGGTTACGGTGAGTGGCGAGTGGCAAGCTCGTGTGGGAGATAGAGAAAGTGAGACCGTTCTTCATCCCCATCAAATTTTGTTTTTTGTTCTGATAAGTCTTATCTTTTTCCTTTTCTCTTGCTTTTCTTTGTTTCTTTTCCTTTTCGTAATTGTCTTTTCTTTCCACCTTTATAGGGAATCGGGCATCAAAGGGGCCTCATGTCGCCCACTTTTATTCGAAAGTGGAGAACATCCGAGGCCGGGAATCATGGACGGGCGGATTGAGAGGTTGGCCACCGAGGCCAACTTGGCCGCAGTGGTTTGAGGCTGCTCTACCCCCGACCCCGGCCGAGGGTGGCTCGAGACGAGGCGGCCGAGCGGGATGTGGAGGTCGAGAGAGGGCCTCAGCAAAATCCTCTCGTTAATGAAGAAATGCGGCCCCATTCTCCGGGGCGGCAGCGAATCGAGAATCGAGCGAGCTGCGCCGCCTCTCGTGACTAGTCCGTGGGCGATCATCTGCGCCCGTAGTAGCGTAACCACAGAACCGAGCGCCGAGTCTGCGATTGCCGTTCGAGGTAAACATCGTATTTTTCACATTTCCTTTTGAATTGTCTTTTTGTTTTTCTTTTGATCTTTCTTCTAATTGGTGGTCGCTTTATGCAGGGCGTGGCTTGGATTTGCGTGCACGTCTTCGCAGTGTGAGGAACACAGCACGGCGAACTCGGGTGGCTGCCGATCAACCTGCGGATGTGGAGGCGGCTCGGAGAGAAGATATCCGGGCCGGTAAACGTCCTGCTGATGGAGTGCCAGAGGCAGTGCAGCCTCCTCTTCAAAGGAGAAGAGGAGGAATTGTGATGGAGAGCTGATCGGGAAAGGGTTGGTCGGCGGCGCCGAACATCCCGAAACGACCCCGAAAAGGAAGGTCCGCGAACTTTCTCGGATGACCTCGGCAGGGAAGGTCATTTCATTCCTCCAAACCAAGCAAGAGATGAATATTGCGAGGGAATGGTTGGACTACGCCCTCGGTGGTTTGTGGAATTCGTTCGATGTGCCACGCCGACAGAGGAGCAATCAAGGGTCTTACGGGAGCGGTCGGGCCGCAATGATCGGCCCGGCTCGTGCCGGACAAAGGCATCGAGCAATGCGCTCGGAGGCGGCCGAAGAAGCAGTTCGAGTATGCCATGGCCATGTGCGGGGCGGATGATTGGGCTCTTATGGCATGCGGTTGGGGGGACTCGCGAGCTAGAGAAAAAATATGCCGACCTGGAAAAAGCGGCACGGGGATCTGCAGGAAGCTTTATGCTACCCTTCAAGGGGGTACAAAAATCTTTTAAGACTCAAGCGGATGAGGCCACCGCTCGGGCCAATCTGAGAGAGAGGCTACTGTGAGGGCCGAGGCGAGCGAGATCGGGCCCGCAAAGGGTGAAGAAGAGCTCGGGGTTAAGGTCGCGAATGGAACGTCTTTGCCGCCACCGCCGAGCCGAGGAAATGGAGAGGCGTCTGCCGATGTCGCAGGAGGTGAAGAAATCGCCCGTCGACAAACGAGGAAGTTCGTAGAGAGGCCATTAAAGCTTACAAAGACTCAGGAGTATGCATTCATGTTAACTTTGTGGCCATGCGACCCGGCCTCCAAGAAATTCTTGATTTACTTAAGGGCGGGCGTCTTGTTGCTCGGCTTGAGGAAGATTTGGCCCTCCCGGAGGCCGATCTCGAAACCCTTCGGCCGAATTTTGAAGAGGCTCCTAATGTGCAAGGCTCTCTTCCTCCCAGGACGTGGAAGAAGTCGCTTCTAGCGGTGCCGTCGAAATTCGCCCCTGCTCGGTCTTGATGCTTTTATATGTACTCTAGGTAGGTAATTTGGCCTCTGTGCCTCGAGATGTAATGGGCTCCGGCCTCCCTATGTAATTATTTTTGAAGTAGAAATGAATTGTTATTTTCCTTTCTGTGTATGTATTTCAAGCTTTTTGTGGAGGCTCGGCTCTTTCCTTTTTTGTAAGATTGTTGACTATCTTCTTTTTTTTATCTTATTTTCCCAAGTCGGGGCTCGGTTTTGATCTTCCGAATGAGGGGATCTGCTCGCCTTAATCGATTCTTGTACCCGGGATATAAACCTGTCCTTGATTTTGTTTTTGAAATTTCGTTATGAACCGAGTCTTTATTGCTCGCGCATAATCGAATCCTTATTTTGTGCTTGGTACATGGCCAAGTTTTCGCTTTATGCTTGGTGCGTAACCAAGTCTTTATTTCGGTGCTCGGTGCGTAATAGAGTCTTGATTTTGTGCTCGGTGCGTAACCAAGTCTTCACTTTATGCTCGGTGCGTAACCAAGTCTTGATCTCATTGCTTGGTGCATAACCAAGTCTTGATATTGTGCTCGGTTAAATCCGAGTCTTTATTTTGTGCTCGGTGCGTAACCAAGTCTTTATTTTGTGCTCGGTGCGTAACCGAGTCTTTATTTTGTGCTCGGTGCGTAATCAGTCTTTATTTTGTGCTCGGTGCGTAACAGTCTTTATTTTGTGCTCGGTGCGTAACCGTCTTTAGCCGTGGTGAGTAAAAACTTCGTTTTCTTTTAGAGAGCTCACGAAATACCGGATGAAAGGATAACTCTTTAGAATCCTATTTGGATCATAGATCGACCCCAAATCTTCACCTTATTGATAATACCGCTTCAAGTATGCTACATTCCATGGGTGCATAAATTTTCTCCACTCAAATATTCTAACTGGTATGCCCCACGGATAAGGCGTGGGCGATCCGAAAGCGGGCCTTCCCAGGTTGGCTTCAATGGGCTCGGTTGAATGCCCGTTATCTTTTTCAATACAAGATCGCCCGACCAAATCTTCTTTCCTTTACTTTCGAATTGTAATACCTTTCACTCCTTTGTTTATATCTGCATTTTCATCTCAAACCTTTCGCACCTTTTTTTCTTGAAAGAGTCTAGTTCGGCTCGGAGCGCGCCTCATTATTCTTCTTCAAAATTTGCAATTACAAGGTAGGGCTCCAATCTCGACGGGAATCACCGCCTCGGCTCCATAAGCTAAAGAAAAAGGTGTTTCTCCGGTGGGCGCCGATGTGTCGTTACAGTATGACCATAGTACGCCCGGTAGTTCCTCCGCCAATTGCCTTTAGACTCCTCCAATCTCGCCTTCAGGGTATACTTGAGTATTTTATTAACGGCCTCAACTTGTCCGTTCGATTCGGGGTGGTATGGAGTTGAGAAATGGTTTTTATGCGAAACCTTCACAAAAATTTGGAACCTTCGGTTGTGAACTGTTTCCCATTATGCCTAACAATCGAATGTGGTATCCCAAATCTACAGGATGATAGACTTCCATACAAAGCTCACAACCTTCTCTTCATCTATTTTTGCGGAGGCTCCGCCTCGACCCATTTTGTGAAATAATCCACCGCCACAATGGCATACTTGACGCCCCCTTTGCCAATGGGTAATGGTCCGATGAGGTCCATTCCCCATTTGGCAAACGACCATGGGCTAAATACGGAAGTAAGGCTGTTCGGATGATATCGACTGTGGTGCAAATCTCGGCACCTCTCACATCTTTTGACGAGTCGGTTGCATCCTTTCTCGGGGATGGCGATAGTATCCTTGCCGTATTAATTTATAGGCCAACGTTTGGCCCCAGCGTGGTTGCCGCATATTCCCTCATGAACCTCTCGAAGTGCATAATCTGCATCCGTCTCGGAAAGCGTAGAAGTGGGATGGAGTACCCTCGTTTGTAGAGGATGCCGTCTACTAGTGTAAACCGAGCCGCTTGAGTTCGTAGTGTTACGGCCTCGACTTTGTTTTCGGGTTGAACTCCTTTCTCTAAATATTGGATGATTGGGGTCATCCAAGTATGTTCGACGGTTTCGGTTGTATATATTTTCTTTGCACCAAGTGACGGGCAGCGGGGCCAGGTTGTGTAACCGACATCCGTGATGACATCATCACCCTGGGTCGGGCGAGCCGAGCTAAGGCATCTGCTTGCATGTTCTCGGCTCGGGGCACATGTAAGATTTTTGTCTTAAAGTGTGATAATCTTTTCTTAACCAAATCGAAATATTGTGCAATTTTTGCTCTTTAAACCGTCTTTCGCCGTTGATTTGATGAACGACCAACCGAGAGTCATTTGTGAACCAATAGTTGTTTTAGGCCCATAGAGGCTGCCATATCTAAGCTTTGCTTTAGGAGCGCCTCATATTCGAACCGTTGTTTGTTGCGGGAATCAAATCGTAAATGCGGTAAGCGGTAGCATTTTCATTTGGATCGATTATCACGATTCCGCCCCTGCCTCGGCTGCGGCCGAAGAGCGTCGACAAATAACTTCCATTCTTGGTCTTCCTTGACCTCCAATTGTATGGAAGACGTGAATTACGCCACAAAAATCGGCTAAAGCTTTGTCCTTTTATTGCGATCGTGGTTCGTATACAATGTCAAATTGGCTAAGTTAAATGACCCACTTAATCATCCGACCCGGAAGTATCGGTCGGTGTAATACTTGTTTCAACGAATAGTTCGTCAATACTATAATCTTGTGCTCTAAGAAATATGGACGGAGTTTCCGTGACGCGTAATTAATGAATAAGACATGACTTTTCCATTGGTGGGTACCGAGCTCGGCATCATGTAACGCTTTTTGGTGTAATAAATGGATGTTGAATAGAGCCATCTAGCCCGATTAACACCGGCCGATGGCGTATTCGGATACCGCCAAGTACAAATACAAGTCCTCCCTTGGGTTGGTTTTTGTAATATAGGGATTGAAGATAGATGTTGTTTGAGGGATTCAAAGGCAATGTGCTTGCTCGGCCCACTCGAAATTTTTGCTTTTCTTTATAATTTCAAAGAAAGGTTTGCACTTGTCTGTGGACCGAGAAACAAATCGGTTAAGGGCGCGGCCAATCGGCTATTAGGCTTTGTACCTTTTTCTACGAGTTTGGGGATTCTAGGTCGGTGATGGCTTTTATTTTGTCAAGGTTAGCTTGATTCCCCTTTGGTGACCATATATCCCAAAAATTTACCCGAACCGACCCCAAATGTGCACTTTCTCGGGTTTAACATCATCTTGTACTCTCTCAAAACAACAGAAACATTTTATTAAGATCGTTTAGATGATCGGACATGTCTGATGATTTTACTAGCATATCATCTACATAGACTTCCATAGTGTGACCTATCATTTTCTCAAACATCTTATTTACTAACCTTTGATAGGTCGCACCAAAGATTCTTCAATCCGAAAGGCATCATCTTGTAATGTGATGAATTCCCAGAAGCGAGAGAAAAATGAGGTATTTTCTTCATCTTCCGGTGCATCCGTATTTGGTTGTAACCCGAGTATGCATCCATGAAGCTCATCGGCTCGTGTCTGCCCGTGGCATCTACCATGTAATCGATATTTGGCAATGGATAAGCGTCGCTTAGGGCATGCTTTGTTGAGGTCGGTAAAATCCACGCATAGCGCCACGCCATTGCTTTTCTTTACCAAAACAGATTGGCGACCCATCGAGGATAGAGGGCTTCCCGGATGAACTGATTGTCTAGTAGTTTGTTAACCTCGATTTGAGTGATGCCTGCCTATCTATCGGGGGCGAGTTTGCGCCTTTTCGGATGATCAGGCGGAACGTTAGATCAATATTGAGGCGGTGGCACGCATACTTGGGGTCAATTCGGGCATGTCCGCATGAGTCCATGCGAAGACGTCAAGATTATTTCCCAAAACTTCGACCAACTCGCTACGATATGGTTACGGAAGATCATGACCAATACGTAGTTGGCGCCCTCGCTTGCCTACCGACATTGATTGTATCAACCTTGTTCTCTTGGTTCCGCTCGTTTTCTTTTCTTGCTTTGCCCTCCTTGATTTGCGGGGGCAATTCGTCAATCGGCCACCGGCTCGGTTTCGATTGCGGCTCGCTTCTTCCATCATTGGCTCCTTCCTGGGCCGACGACTTGGATTATCCTCCCGAACGATCACCCTTTTACGCTCGGACTCCTCTTGGGCAAGGGATTATCTTGTGTGATTCCACCTTGGTTTGCCCTTGTTACGCCACGTTAATCTCCACCTGGTCGGAGTTTAAGAGAGCACTCTCGTGACTCCTTTGATTCCCTTTATGTATAGCTTCGCCATCGGATGTTGGGAATTTTATACAAAAATGATATATTGAAACGGCCTTTTTTATATGATAAAGCAATGGCCTCCCAATGATGGCATTGTACTCGAATCGGCATTGATTATTTTGAATGTTGTCATGACAGGTCCGTTTATGCAAACCTTGTCCCATTTGGATGGGCAAATCAACTTCTCCGAGCGGGACTATCCTTCCTCCTCCAAACCCCAGAATCTTATCGTTACATGGACGGATATAACTATCATCCACGTTTAATCTTGAAATGCTCGGACATAAATGATCGACGAATAGCTTCCGGTATCAATTAAAATTACGTGAACCGGAATACCCAAAATCGGTGCGGTGATGACCGGAGGTCGAAATGAGGATGGACCACCTGGTCGGCATCCGCATCCGAGAACGCAAAGTGGCGGTGGGTTGGCCTTCCTTGATTTCGACCACCCGAACTTGTCTTTTCGGCATTGGTTGCACATCTAACAACATCGGCTTTTCTTTTCTGTTGGAGCGTCTATCCTCCATTGTGTTGGTATTGATCCGATGACACTTGACATCATGAGGATTTCCCTCCCCCGGTTTTGGGGCGGCGGAGAGCTGGGTTGATTACGCGCTCCGGGTTGGCGCGCCGAGCGATCTTGCGGTGGGGTGGTAGCTCATGAACGTATCTTTTAAGGCCGCCGCTGCCGAACAACCCGCATAATTTCCCCAATTAGATCTCGGCACTCGTCGATGCGTCGTGACTGTCGATTTGTGATAAAGCGCGAGAATCGACGCCGAATCTAATTTTGATGGCTCAATTTTCGGAGGCCGAGCGAGGCAACAAATTCGACCTTGTACTTCACTCCATATGGCCGACGGAGTGTGGGTCAAAGTCTCTTAAGCGCGGCGACTTGGCTCTGCCTCTTGGCGAGCTCTAAATCCGGTGGTCGGGTTTTCGAGAATGGCCGAAACCCGACCCCGCCCAACTCTTTTGGTTCTTTCCTTCCGTCCTTTCTTACGTTCCCTTGTCGGTGCTGCTCGGGCGGTTACTTGCCATGGCTTCTTCCGCACAAATATGGCGTTCGCGCGGATTAGAAATTCTTGATACGAGGTCGCCCCGATTCGTGGATAGAGTAATTGAACCAAGTCTCGGGGCTAGTCGGCCATGGTTGCGATCAAAATGGCGTCATCCGACACCGGTTCCATCTCTCGAACTTGTTTATTAAACCGAGAAATATAACTCTTCAAGGGCTCGTCTTTCCCTTGTTTGATGTTTACGAGGAGTCTTTAGGCGCGCTCGGACTTTGGGCGTTAAGAAATGTGTCGTAAAGCGGAGGCGGATCCCCCCATGCTTGAATGGATCCTGCGCGGCCGAGGTCCTAAACCAACGGTGGGCTCGGTCGCCCAAAGTCGGGGGAAGGCCTGCGAGAGGATGGCATCGCTTGGTGTATAGTTCCATCCATGCTAAGTCTTGTGAACGTGAGTGGTCGGGTCGGTTTCCCCATTATAGAGGCCGACACGGGGATTTTCAACTTTGGCGGTAACGGGATCGCCAGGATTCCAGGAGAAAATGGCGGCGGGCAGTGGTGGCTCCATACTTGGGGCGGTCTTCGAGACCTGACTCGCCATCCGACCGCTTTCCAATTCGTTCGGATTTAGCAGCGTGGCGGTGTATTTCTACATCCCGTTCTGCCGCCATAAGCTAGGGCCTTGGACTGATTTACCACTGAGTTGTTCCCGCTCATCCTGGAAACCTGGCCGGGAACTTATCGATCGAGTAGGCGAAAGGATCAACTCCCGGTCGTCCGGCGAACACGAGTGGGCACGACGATGTCGTGTTTGCTCGAAATGACTCTGCTATATCGACTTTGCTCCTCCTCATCTTCTCTTTGCCGCCTTCTGTCATGACGGACATGTTGTTCATTACCCGAATCGGCTTCTTGGGCCGTGGCGAGGAAATCCGGGAATTTGAGGATTAATGTTAACATTTAGTTGTGGGTTGAGTGGGTTAGTATTTGCAAGGAGTGGAGGAGGTGCTTGAGAGTTCGTGGTGGCGAGAGTTTGCGATATAAGTTGGTTCATTTGTTGTACAAAGGTTGGGTTGGCGATTAAGCGAGCGAAAGGGAATAAAGTAGTGCTCCCCGCTTAGTTTGGAGCATATTGTGCCATTCGTAGTTTGGCGGGTTGGTTGTTCAAATGTTGCTCTTGATCAAACGGACATTTCTCGGCAGTTGACTCATTTTCTTCCCTTATCAAAAGGTTCGATGTCAAATTTTACCTGGTTTTTGTTTCACTTGCTTTTGATCGGAACTCCTGGGACCGGACCAATACGGGCCCTCCTTCTAGCGCCAATTTGTTGACGTGCGTTTTGGTCAACAAGTAGAAATATGTAAAAGATTTAACACGTGGGAATGAAAACGTGCGTAACGTATATTTATTTCTGGCTAATTATGCCTTTTTTGTATTTTGCCGAGCCGGAATATTGGGGTCGGTCTTTTTTATAATTTGTTACTATCTGCTCCCTTTCTTTTCTCCTTTTCAGACTTTTTATACCCCTTTTGAGTAAGTGGGTTTACAATAGTCATCTTTGCACTAACTATTCATTAATTAATAAAATAGCTAAAAAAGCGACACATGTCCTCTATAGTTGTGCATGTCGGTAAAAAACTTGCCACTTGTCGACTTCTCTTCATAATTCTCGACATGACATGTGGCGATTCACGATACCAATAAAGTGTCAAGCATGGGCATGTGTTTATTTTTACGGTTGCCGCGCGTGCGTTTCATTTCGAAACTTGGGCTCGGGGCTCGGGGCTCGGGGCTCGGTAGCCGTGTTGCGGTTGGGCTCGATGAGCGTTGGGCTCGTGGCGAATGGGCGAGCCTAATTCGTGACGTGTTGTCGTACATCATTGTTGACGTCACCCGTAGGTCACCTATTCGAATATGTGTCGACCGATGGCGTGGATTAATTTCTCAAAATTTCGGCTCGGGTATCATCAAAACCTATATTATCACCAGAATTTCGTCTTATCATCACATTCAAAAATCCTTTTATTTTTTCAAAACAGGTATTCACATTATTGATTTTTCTTTCTAAAAGTAAAAGTCAAGCAATCGAGCATGTTCACTGTAAAAATATTCAGTCCTTTCCAATCACTTGTCGGGTCTGCTGGTTTTTCTGACAATTCAACGAGGCCCACTAGACCATTTCCAATTTTGGGTATATTTGGATATATCTCACTGAATGAGATGCATAGTTAACATAAAGATGGATTTATAATACGATACAAAAATCCTGGATTTCGTGTTGTACTTATGGAGCCTTACTTAAGGTTGCTTTTGAATGTGAAAAGTACACGTCTACCTCATCTCTCCCCTTCTCTAAAATTCCCTTTTTGGGCCACACTTTATATTGAAAAAGTAGAAGAAATTGCATCTTTGGGTGCGATTTTATTGGGACACTCGATTATGTAACGACAAAAGTAAAAGTGGATTTTTTTTACTCACGAGAAAATTGAAATTAATATTTTTTTACGTCCAAAATAGTATTTGTATGAAGAAGAAATTAAAGTTTAAAATAAAGTATTAGAATTAATTTAAAGAAGAATAACATGTGTGTTTGATCTTTAAAGACCTACTCGAATTAAAATGCTTTTAATTTAGACTAAGTATATATATGATAACGCGTTATTCTTAAAGTGTAAGATTATATTGCATAGATGATGTATCTCGTGCGCCCGCCGCCGGAGAATCAATCTCGGTCTGGTTCGAACTTCAAACCACCGACTTGTGTATGAGTGTGACCTCTGGACACGAATGTCACAACAAAATCGAGCCACGTATATTCTAGCCTTTGCATAAATAATTTTTTATATTTGAATTATTAATAGGGTGATATTGTCTTTTATATAGTAGTAATGTTTTTGACTAGAGCCTCTTTTGTAAGAAGTGCATACAAAAATATTGTGAATTTCAAGTAATTTCAAAATAATCATATCACAACAACTAGAGATGTCAATAAGGGGATGGGATCTCTGTTCCACTTTCTTATTCCACTCATATTCCATTGCATTTGATGAAATACACGTGTGCAAGATGATGTCGCGTGATGTCACAATCGTATGCACGTGTCTTTCATCCAACATATGGAATATGGAGTGGAATAGGAAAAAGTGGAATAGAGATCTCAACCCGTCATAAAGCTTAAAAATCTTGGCCAACTTTAATCTTACAGGCTAGGGTCGACTAGAGTTGATCCCAGGTATTTTATATTTATTTTGTTTTTTGATGAATGCATGCCATATAAGTTTAATATTTAACCAAATAAAAATTAAATACTAATATAATTTAATCTAATTAATAAAAATTAGGTAAAAACAAATTATATATATTTTTTTAAATAATTTTATCTATTGGTAAAAATGCTAGAAATCGATATTCCAACAATAGAATCAAGAATCGAAATCTCATATTCCTTCATCTTTATAAATTATAATATTCCGCTCTTCTTTCAATGACATATGTGCAACCACGTTACTATAAGTATTTTCATTGTCTTCATCTACAATACAAAAAAATAAGAAAAAAATTAAATCGAGATAAATTAATCGGTGCATATTAATTTTTTAAATATTGAATATACAATAAATAACTCAATACAAAAAAATACTAAACATTTGGGATTAAAGCCACAATTAGATTCGGTAGTATTATAGGTAGAAATTTTAGATATAAATTTATAAAATACAAAAATTATTAAAAATGCCCTACTGACTTGGCCCTAATACTAGGGATGAAAAAATGACCCCCGAGATGGGTACCCGTCTCGCCCGTGACCGTGGTGGGCGGGTCAGGGTACCACCTCCGCCCCAAGTGGGCATCCATCCCACTCGCCCTGTTCTATTTTTTTTAAATATATTTAATGTATATTTTATATGTATATTATATAAAATAATATAGTTTTATGTATTTAATATTTTATTTAACATATATAATGACAAATTTTATAAATAATATATATTTATAATACAAAATATAATATTAAAAAATTATTAATAATATAAAATATAAGATAAAAATATAAAAACAAAAAAAATTGTAACACGCCCGCTTGCGACACACCCGTGGCGGGTTGCCCCGCCCACCCCATTGTCATCCCTACCTAGCCCTTAGCTAGTTGGTCCTAGGGCCAATAAGGATTGAGCTAAAAAAACGTTTATGTTATAAGGGCGTATGATATTTAGGCATAAATCTCTCAAATTTTTAGGGTCGAGCTAAGGTCAGCCCTCAGGGCCTGACCCTTAATGGCATCTCTAGTTGAGGGACTAATTCCATAGGCGGGTCAGTGGTTTATATCTTGCAAAGCATGGTAATTGCTCATGCACAATGTTTATTCGTGTATTTCAATTGTTGGTCTACCTTTTGGGGTGTGGTTTAGTCTCCCCGTGTAGGAACATTCGTTTTTCTCTCCTAAGGAATGTTGCCTTCCCTTGACAAAAGTTTGTGCAAACGGCTTTTTGATAGTTGGCAGAGTTGTAAATTGGTGTTTGAGAAAAGACAAAAAGAGAATGAGAAAGTAAAATTGCGATTGGATAAAAGCTCCCTGTAGAAATTTTACTTCCGCTAGAGAATATAGATCATTTTTTTTATAAAGCAAATTAAAATTTATTAATAATGAGCGCAAGGGATGCTTTCCGATAAAAAAACAAGTCTCAAGTACAATTCCGTCACTAAGTGTAAGAAAATAGTAGTATTTCTTCTAGTACAATTTATATGAATCGAAAAATCCCGAATCGACAAAAATTTGCAAAGAAAACAAAATAAAAATTGCTCGAATCGTGTGTTCAACACACTATCCTTAAAACAGATTCGTCCCCTATTCTGGACGTCTGTTTCCCAGGATAAGACGAGAAAACCGGATTACCTATTCCGGCGAACTGAAATTATGCCTGGAAATTATCACCAAAAATTAAAATTGCAAGAGCTTTTAGGAGAGAAATGAAATTCTTGTAAATATTTTGTGTGTCTACAAATATAAAATTAAGGCATATTTATAGGCAAAAATATGACCTTTCATGAAATAAAATATTTGATTTTTACTATTGAAAAAGCCAAATAAATTTAACCCTTACTATTCAAAAGGTCACAATTAGTAATTTACTTCAACTTGGACTCAACTTGTTCAACAACTTGTTTCAACAACTTGGTCCAACAATCCCCACATGAAGAAAATTACTAAGATACAAAGATTTGGTGATAAATTCCAACATTGAATCTTGCATAGGATAGGTAGGTGTTACCCTTTGAACCTTCCTTGTGAAATCATATTTACCTTACTAGCCGATCGATGAGACGCGATGTCCTTGAACTCTTTCGCCTTTTGTGTAAACGATGATATACCTCACACAAGATTCTTCCTAACATACTTGATTCTCATGTTTATGTTCATTTATGGCCCCGAACATACGCCTGGTTACGCAAGAGGTTCTAAGAATTGAGCCTCACACAATTCTCTTCGAAGCGGCCCCACTTCTCTCTCACATAGGTGATTCTCATTTAAGATAGCCCGTACTACCCTGCTCGACTTACCGATGCACAAGAATCATTAAAAGCCAAATTGCTTATCCTCTTCTCCCACGAGCATCACTTTGTTAAGGAATGGACAAGGATAACTCCCCCCACATGATCATAAGTCTTTTTACAACTAGGTTGTCCCTTTGAACCTAGATCTTGGGATCTCCAGTCAACTAGGTTGGGTTTCCATTGTATCAACTCATTTTTCTAGAGGCTTAAGTCCCATTCCTCTTAATGATTTCATAACTAGCTCCCGATTCAACCCTTTGGTTAATGGATCCGCTAAATTATCCTTTGACTTCACGTAGTCAATAGAGATAACACCAGTTGAGAGTAGTTGTCTAATGATATTGTGTCTACGACGTATGCGTCTAGACTTACCATTGTACATATTGCTCTTGCCCTACCAATAAGCAGTTGATGTCACAATGTATACAAATTGCTTGTACAGGTATAGGCCATTTTGGAATATCTTCTAAGAAATTTCAAGCCATTCAGCTTTCTTCACCACACTTGTCTAGAGCAATAAACTCATACTCCATTGTAGACCTTGCTATAAGCTACATGCGGGAAGATTTCCATGATATTCTTTGCACCTCCTAAAGTGAATACAAATCCACTTGTAGACTTAGAGTCTTTAATATCGAGATATCCAATTAGCATCGCTATATCATTCAATAACAAATGATATCTTGTATAGTGCGACCCAAAATCACGAGTATATCTTAAATACCTTAGTATTCTCACTATACCTTTCGGGTCATGCCCTGGATTACTCGTGTCTGCTCAATTTACTCACCGCATAGGCAATGTAAGGTCTTGTACAACTCATTAAGTACATTAAACTTCCTATGACTCGTGAGTATTCAACTTGAGACACGACCTCACCTCTATTCTTCTTCGATAGATGTTTGCTTGTGTCTATCGGAGTTCTAGCTAATGACGTGTCATCCTTACTAAATTTTTCTAGAATCTTATCCACATAATGTGACTGATCAAGTGTTAGTCCATTTGAAGTTCTAGAAATCTTTATTCCGAGGATCACGTCAGCTAAACCCATATCTTTCATGTCAAACCTCGAGTTCAACATATCTTTAGTAGATTTAATTATTTTATCATTACTTCCAATGATAAGCATGTCGTCTACATAAAGACATAAAATGACATAGTCATTTCCAGTCTCTTTAACATAGACACATTTATCACATTCATTTATTTTAAATCCACGTTCTTTCATGACATTATCGAATTTTTCATGCCATTGTTTCGGTGCTTGTTTCAAGCCATATAATGACTTGACCAGTTTACAAACCTTGTTCTCTTGCCCAGTGCGAGAAATCCCTCGAGGTTGTTCCATGTAAATCTCCTCTTCTAAATCTCCATTGAGAAAAGCGCTTTTTACGTCCATTTGATGTCTTCAAGATTTCCCCTATTCGGCGTCTGTTTCCCGGGATAAGACGAAAAACCGATTACCTATTCCTATTGACTGAAATTATGCCGGAAATTATCACCAAAAATTATAATTGCAAGAGCTTTTAGGAGAGAAATGAAATTCTTGTAAATATTTTGTGTGTCTACAAATGTAAAATTAAGCCATATTTATAGGCAAAAATATGACCTTTCATGAAATAAAATATTTGATTTTTACTATTGAAAAAGCCAAATAAATTTAACCCTTACTATTCAAAAGGTCACAATTAGTAATTTACTTCAACTTGGACTCAACTTGTTCAACAACTTGGTCCAACACTAAGTTCAAATGCATTTGTCCTTATTTTGAGAATGTGATTGAATATAAGATGAAAATGTATGATGAAAGTTGATGTGAAATAGAAGAAGTAAAATAACGATTAAATATGATTGATAGTTAAAAATATATGAATGCGTGAATAGTAAAATTTGTAGAAAAATGTGTGATGAGAGAAAAGTGAGAATAATTGAATAATTATTTTTTGCAAATATTGGTAGACAGTCACATTTTGGATAAAAATAAGGTCTTTAGTGGAAGGAAAATAATTTTTTTTATGGGCAATCACAGCTTGAGAGTGATAATTCTAGTATTTCCCTACTTATAAATCCATCATATTATATGCTACAGTAGTAGAGACTTGTGTTGACATAGTGATTGATCCGGGTTCGATTTCATTCAAATGTGTGTCCCTCCCCTACTATCCCTAGGGCTGCAAATGAACCAAGCCGCTCGTGAAAACTATTTGAAGCTCGATTCGATAAAAGCTCGTTCGAGTTCGTTTAATGAGGCTCGTTAAAATAAACGAGCCAAACTCAAACTTAGAGTTATTCGGTTCGTTAGCTCGTGAACAAGCTCGTGAATAGGCTCGATAGTAAGCTCGTATAAATTGAACTAATTTTGATTTTAATTTTAATTTTTCATATTTTTACTTAAGATAATATAAAAATATTTCAATAAAATTAATTTTTTGAATAAAATTATAAGTTTTAATAAATATATTATGAATTTTAAATATATATAAATTTATTTTTTGTAATAAATTGAAGAATATTTTAATTTTTTAATTAATATTTACTAAGCTCGTTTAGGCTCGATAAGGCTCGAAAAAGTTCGTGAGCCATCAACATGTTCGATAAATTCAGGCTCGAGTTCGGCTCGATAATAAACGAGCTAAACTCAAACTCTCAAAAGCTCGACTCGGTTCGGTTCGATTGCAACCCTAACTATCCCCTTGTACTAAAAGAAAATCCATAATAATAATAATAATAATAATAATAATAATAATAATAATAATAATAATAATAAAGAACTCAGATTGTGTAATTAGATTTTCACCAAAACTATGATTAAGAACTCGAAATCCTTGAAACTAAAATCATTACGAAAAAAGAAAAGAAGATTCCCAAACATAGTGCTGGGCCTTTTCACCTTAAAAGATTCACATGAATTAACGTACGACGACAGTTGCCATGAAATAAAAGCATATATATGCCTTGTGAAGGTTGCTTTAAGATAAGGTTCTTGATTTACGAAACGTGAATATATATATATATATATATATTTTATTTGATAACTCGACTTCCGCGCTTACGTCGACTATGCCTGAGACAACGACTCGGCTCCTCATTGTTGCCGCCAAGGTAAACGTGGGATGTGCACGCCTGCGCGGTGTTCGACGGGGTCTGGCGACGTACAACCGATCCTCCCAGGTAAAGAGAACAATTATGTTCGACCCCCAATCTACTAATAACGATCTCTCCCGAATCGAACCCACACGGATGCTATTCAAGATGAGTTCCCACCAAAACTTCACCGGCCGCATATGCCCCGATGAGCAATTTGATGGAGCGAGGGATATGAACCTCGACCTCCACCCCACAAACAATTTGATGGAGCGGGGATTTGAACCCCGACCTCCACCCCACAATTGTTTGTGGTGGCCAGTGGCTAAGCCACCGGTTAATGTGAATATATTATATACAGGGGTGGAGCCACATGGTGGCTCAGGATCCTGGCCCCAATTTTTTTTAGTACCTATATTTTTATTATTTATTATTTTGCCCTCCTTGTAATTTTATTGGATAAAAATTATTCCATGAATTTTAGTAGTTTAAATTGGAGATTTTGTGGATCTTATTTTATCTTATTATCATCTTAAAATTATATTTTATATTCATCAAAGATGATGAGTTTGTCATTATTATTTGCTAATATATATTAAAAATAAAATTATAAAAAAAGGATAAATTGAATTGTAGATAGTTTTCATGATATGCAAAAGAGACTCTAAACAAGTTAAGGATTTAATGATGTATTTTGTAAAAAATTACTAATGAATATTAATATATTCTTTTGATACAAATCTAATATATATAAATTTTATTATCTTGTATATATACACAAATGTCATTTTTGTTTTTTACTCTTGGCTAGAGGTGTCAATTTTTGACACGACACGATAATCCGGCACAAACTTAACACGAATTTAATATTTTTTAATATTTAATGTAGTTTTTATTTTTTATTTTAATTTATTCTCTATTTTTTTATTTTTTTTTCGTGTCAACTTTAAATTATATAGTTTTTTCGTGTCGTGTCGGGTTATCCGTGTCATAAGCGGGTCGTATATCTTGACACAAATAATTGAACGGGTCGTGTTCGGGTTCATGTAAGACCTATAATATCGTGTCGAAACACGACTGTGAATAACACGACAAGATTGACACCCGGTTTAGCCGGCCCCCTTGATTGTCCTGCTCGCCCCTATCTATCTATCTATATATATATATATATATATACATACACACACGTGGAAAATAAATTTCATCTTGTCGTTGTTATGATTAATAAATTTAGATTTGCATTTTAAGTTCCAAATGCACTTTTTTTTTTTTTTTGATGTTACAAATATACGTTGTATTTTACATTAAATGTAACATACCATTATGGTACATTAAATTTAAATGTAGTTGAATTAAAAGATAATGAAAGGTGTATTCTATTTTGCAAAACCATTTTGTTTTAAAACAAATTAAGAGGGTGTTTGGCTAAATTTATTTAAAATATCTTGTAAGCTCCTACGCCTCGATAAGCTATTTTAGGAGCTTATAAGATGTTAGATCTTATTTTAAAAATAAGTTATCACAGTATTTGTATAAAATAAGATAGTTGAGCTTATAAGTTGTTTTTATATCTTATAAAATTATTAGGTATATATTTGTCTTTTGAATGTTTAAAATAAGGAGCTTATAAGATCTTTTAAAAAATTGGGTGGAGGTACTTATTTTTAGGAGCATATAAGCTCTCTAACAACTTTTTTAGAGCTTATAAGCTCTTTTGGAAAAAATTACCAAACACATTTTAAGAGACTATAAGCTCTTAAACATCTTATAAGTGTTTTTTTTAAGAGCTTATAAGCTCACCAAACACCCTCTAAATCTTCAATATTTTATACATTTTTGCCATTTTTTTCTTAATATTCTAAAAGAGATATATTATTTTATCAATTTTCTAATATTTTTGTTTATCAATTATGTCGTTAAATTGGAGTTTTCTTGTAGTGGTACATTACATTATTTTATTAATATTTTAAATATTAAGGCGGTTTTATTACTTTTTTTTTTGAGAAGAAGCGGTTTTATTACTTAAGCTAAATCTAATTCTATTATTAAAATAAAACTTACCTTTGTGTTGAACAAAAATGAAGCGTAAATTACACTAAAACCCTCATCTTTGTTCGCGTTTTTGAACTTTATATAGACTAATTTTTCTTGCACTTTAATACTATATGAACATGTAAATTTTTGCATTTTGCCATATATGAACGATTTTGCACCTAAAATTTTATTTTTCTTAGAATAATGTCAATATTTCATTATGATCATCATGCCTATCATGTCATCGTATATAAAATTAATGTTTTTTAAATTCATGCCTTGTTTCAATGAAATGTATCTATGTATTCTTAGTCGGTTTTTGGGTTGCTCGTCACACATACAGTAGGGACGGTAATGGGACGGGTCGGGACGGATCGAGCAGGACCCATGCCCGCCCCTTGCCTAGAACGGGGCGGAGCGGGTCGACCTGTTCTGCCCAGTTTTAAATTAAATTAAATAAAAAAATGAAAAAATATATATTTTATAAAATATTATTTACAAAATTTATTATCAACAATTTATAAATATTAGATATAATATAAGAATATATAAAAATTATATTATAATATATTTTTTGTATGCAAAATATATATTAAAATATATTTTTAAAATTAATTAAAAATCTAGGCGGGGCGGGGTGGGTACCCGCGAGGCGGAAGTGGTACCCAGACCCACCCCACCCCGTCCTGGGTCACGGGGCGGGCCAGGGCAGGTACCCGCGGGTTGGGTCAAAATTGTCATCCCTAACGTACAGTTTTACGACTGTATGGTTTGTACCAACATGACAAAAAAAATTGCAGCAAAAAAATCGTTGCTAACTTTACAAACTTGCGGTAATCTTAAGTATCCATCACTAACCAATTAAAAAAGAAAAAATAAACAATATAATTTGTCATGAACCCGGATTTAAAGTTGTTAGAAGAAGAGGAAAATGGAACTAAGAAGAAAGGGCTGGCTATGGAGATTAAAGGAATGTTGGGGGAAGACAAGAAAGAGCTGCAACTTTTGTCGGAATTGGGAGAAAAGAAAAGTGGTCAAGAAAGAGAGGAATCAGGAGGACAGGTGTCATAATCTGGAGCGTGGATTTTGTGAGGGGTGATTTAAATCTGATTGTTAGATAGGAGTAAGAGGGATTTAATCTGGGCCTTACACGTGGGCCTTACAAGTTATTTGTTGTTTTAATTAGTTTATCATTTTGGCAGACTTTTATTATTAGATTCCCATGTCTGTTAGGAGTGGTCCCCAATTGTAAGGGATATTAAAAAATGACGTTGGTGAATGGAAGGCATAACTAATTTGGCAGTAATTCTACTTTCTCTCTATATATTCTATTCTCTCTATATTTCTTTCTTCTTCAACAATATACAAGTTATCTACAAAATTGTAATCTCCATTAAAATACAAGTAATCTACTGAAGTAATATTTACAAATATATCAATACACAACAATGAATCTACTGAAGTAATATTTACAAATATATCAATACACAACAATTGGTATCATCGGAGCCACCGTTCCTTGGACATAGCTGACGGCACTCGGATGAAGGATCTACAGGAAGCACAAAAACGATTAGACCACATTTTGCAAACTGAAGCAATGAAAAGGGAAGCCACGGAACAAAAACTTCAAGAACAAATGGCTGGCATGAGTACAGAGATGCAAGAGCAAATGTTGGGGTTAAATGGCAAATATGATCACCTAACCACTACATTAGCTACTATCCAACTGCAGCTTTTAAATCTCAGTAAGGGAAAGGGTGTTATGGAGGAGGAGTCTATCTTGGGAGGACCGTCCGACTTCTCTAGTGAAGATATCAACTCAAGGAACCAGTCCACTTTTAGGGGTAGGTTGCAAGGTGATCATCAAGGTATACATGTTATTAGTCCATTGCCAAAAATCGAATTTCCTAGGTTTGATGGTAGTAATCCTAGAGCTTGGATTCTGAAGTGTAATGGTTATTTTAAACTCATTCCTAATATTCCTGATGCACATAAAGTCACCCTAGCTTCCATGCACTTTGAGGGAAGGGCTGCTCTATGGTTTCAGAATTTTTCTATGAAGCAAACCAACTTAACATGGTCACAGTTTTTAGATGTGGTTTCAGCTAGATTTGAAGAATTAAAGGAGGCAAAGATAATTGCAGAATTTAATAAACTGAAACAGACAGGGTCCTATAATGATTATGTTGACAGGTTTGAGGAGCTTAAGGCATGCATGCTGTTGATTAACTGTGGAGAATACTCTGAGGAATACTTTATTGCCAGTTTTGTTAGTGGGTTGAGTGATGAATTACAGTCATTTATTACTATGTTTGAACCTAACACACTTCAACAAACTATAGACTTGGGCAGGAAGCAAATCCATACCCTGGAAGCTATTACAAAAAAGCTGAAACAACCATTTAAACCATTTTCTGCTGTCACACCCTCCAACTTTAAGAGAAATGATACCAGTGCTAAAAACTCCAGTAAACCCAATTCCTACACACCAACTAAAGCACCAGTTAGACTCCTTACTGCTAGTGAAATGGCTGCTAGGAGGGAGAAGGGATTGTGTTATAACTGTGATGAAGCTTTCACCTATGGTCACAGGTGTAAGAATAGGATAAACTACATGATCATGACTGAAGAAGAAGAGCTTTCTTATCAGCACACTTCTCAAGAAGAGGGGCTTACAGCTGAAGTATTGGAGGAAGAGATGGAGGAAATCCAGATGTCCTTAAATGTTCTCAGTGGGGAGGATGGCCTTACAACCATGAGGCTAATTGGGGAGTGTGGTGATCACAAACTTCATATTTTGATTGACTCTGGGAGTACTCTCAGTTTTATATAGGAGGATACTGCAACGAAGTTGGGGTGTTATTTAGAAAGAGCTAAACCTCTGATGGTCAAGGTGGCAAATGGTCAAAAGATGGTTAGTTCTTACAAGGCAATGAGATTTAAATGGAGTGTGCAGGGTCACTCTTTCACTTATTCACCCAGGGTGCTTAAGAATGAGGGTTGTGATATGATTTTAGGAGGAGATTGGCTCAAGTCTTGCACACCTATTGAATTGGACTATGAGAAAATGACATTCACTGTCAGTTTGATGGGAAAAAGAGTCAAATTGCAGGCACTTACTTCTAATGCTGAATGCAAGTATATTTCAGGGCCTTATTTCAGGGATTTAATCTGGGCCTTACACGTGGGCCTTACAAGTTATTTGCTATTTTAATTAGTTTATCATTTTGGCAGACTTTTATTATTAGATTCCCATGTCTGTTAGGAGTGGTCCCCAATTGTAAGGGATATTAAAAAAATGACGTTAGTGAATGGAAGGCATAACTAATTTGGCAGTAATTCTACTTTCTCTCTCTATATTCTATTCTCTCTATCTTTCTTTCTTCTTTAGCAATATACAAGTTATCTACAAAATTGTAATCTCCATTAAAATACAAGTAATCTACTGAAGTAATATTTACAAATATATCAATACACAACAATCAATCTACTGAAGTAGTATTTACAAATATATCAATACACAACATAATTTTAGTCAATTAGTGATGAAAATACGTTACTAACCATAAATATTCAACTACATTCTAATCAAACAATGTATAAATTTAAGAGATTATTAATTTTTTATACTGAAGCATGAACATGAGACAATATATGCCCCAGTTTCTTGCAATTGATTTTGCCTCTTCTTGACTCATCTCGGATTTTTTGACTGGAATAAAAATTGATGGAAATGACGTGACCAAACCAACGAACCCTCCTATTTGTTGATGTTTGTTCGACCAACTACGTATGTTACTACAAGAGTACGAAATATCGACGGATATTACCGGCTGACGGATATATATCGCATGTATTTATAATAAATTACCAAACAAATTTAGGTTAAATTTTTTTAAAAATAAAATTATTGGCAAATTATCGACGGACTACGATGGAATCGGTGACGGATTATTGTGTCATCGATAACTTTTGTGCCGAACTAGATGTGTAACAATGCAGCAGGATTATCGAAGGACAACCGACGGGCATTTACCGTTGGACGGATTTTGGCAATTTTAAAAATATTTTATATATACGGATGGAGACCTCCCATTGGTAAAGTGTACGAAAAATGGGGTCATTTTTGTGTATTAAAAGATATATTTTTTGAAAATTTATTAAAACTACCGACGGATTCAACTACGTCGGTAAATAGTACGTTTTTAAAACATGAAATTTGAATTTGACATTACCGATGGATATTTTATTGATTAGGGTCGAATCGGAACTCTAGTGGGTTGCGAGCAAAGTGTATCGATTTATAAGAGGTGTGACACTTGTATAATGGATCTCGCACTAAGAGTATGTGCGTAGGTGTAATATATATATATAAGATTATTAATAATATAGTAACAAAGATCTCTAAATTGAAATACTCGAGTAAAACACAATATTTTCATTCAACGTTAAAATCTCGTATGTACATATATATATATATATATCTTTAATAAATAATAATTAGATAAAATTTCTCCAATTTTTTCATTAATAAAATGATTTATTCCTGATCTTTTCCTATTTTAGCGGAATTATTCTTTTTTAATTTCTTTTATAATTCTAAACATACTTTTATTAAATAATATAACTTTTTTAGAATAAGTTATTCATAATCTTTCAACTAAAATGTATTGTTTTTCTATAGAAAAATTAAAAAATATCGATATATTGTTTTTCTGTCAAATTATTCCTAAATTATCCTGGATAATACCCGAAATACAAAATTTAAGGGCTAGCTAACGAATTATTCCTCAATGTGAGATCTGTCACTATGATCTATAACAAAGCCAATTGCACAAATAAATATTTGAATGAGATTTTTCTTTTCTAACATGCATTTGATAAGTAGCCAAGTTCAAACGGTTTCAATCTTATTCTTCCTTCTTCTATATATCTTTTTCTCTTGCCATTTTATTTCTAATTTTAGATTTTAACAGTAAATACATATAATAACAAAATTCTCCTTTATATGGCATTCTTCAAATTTTTGCAGTTTGAGGCTCCACAAGCTTAAGAAGATAAATGATGGACCTGGGCCGAAGTAAAAATCCTTTTATCGTCATTATTAATTAAATTGGGCTTTGTCCAATTAATGTCCAGTAGAGCAGTCTCTTGCCATGGAAAGAGATCTGATGCCTGTGGGCTTTGACAAGGAAAAAATAAAAGAATATTTCAAAAACACATAAAAGCAATTTGGTTATTTGTTAAAAGGGAAATGAGAAGGTTCGAAAGCAATGACTCTTTGATCAAGGTGATTAGGCGATGTTCCAAAATATTAAAATCTTGATTTTAAGTTTTGTATTTATTTATTGCTTCAATGATATCATGTTGAATAACAACAACAACAATAATGTACTAATTTATTTAATAAATCGGCACCATTGCTCACGGCCATAAATTACTCATTTGGCAATACAATCGAAACCGAACTCGATGTTGAACTCGACTTGAAACCTGCAAAACCATCATTAGAAAAGAGGGTCGGATGATTGTTCCGCCATACCCTCTCCGACACTCAAGTTAAAATCACCTCTTAAGATAAAATGCAAAAGTAGCAACAATGATGAAAATCCGTATGGGTAGAGTCTAACTCAAGATAACTTTTTATGAGCTATATAGAGGTTCTTGTAATTAGGGTTTCGTGCCATATTAGCTCACACAACCCTAGTTTGTTTATCTACCGGGTTGAGCTTGATACTTTTCGTAAGCCCCAAACCTTCCAAGCTCATTTGTGATTGGGATATATACAAGTTGTTATGACGAAGCCTACCTTGACCGCCCTTTCTAGCCCACTAGATTATTCACCTTGGGTAGGCCCATTGATTAACAAATCAACTCGTGGGTCAACAGGTTGGCCCATTTCTGGCCCTCTAGCTCATTCCAAAGATTCTTTATTTTGAATCAAGCACAAAGGTCAAGAGGTCGGCCTTTGGGCCAAGAGATTGGCCCAAAAGATTAAGAGATCGACCCAAAACCCTTAACTCCGATTGCTAGCCTTTCTTTTGGGTTCTGACATTGACCTCGTAGCTCGGGCTTGGCTTATCTCCGGTGTCTTCTTCACAAGCTCGGTCCATCAAATCATCCTAGATTGGTCGGCCCACTTTGCTCCCTCTTGGATATCATCCCACCTTATAGATCGGCCCAACACTCATTTGGACCCTTTAATAGATTGGCCCAAAAGTTGTGGCCTCTCGTGCTTACTTTCGGCCTTAGATCGGCTACTATGATCCCCATCTAGTTCCTTTGCCTTTCACCTTTTTCTTTTTTTTTTTGACAACTTTTATATTTTATCTTCAAAAATAAGGAAGCATTTAATAAAAGTGTTTGCAAACACAAAGTTTACTTTTATTTAAACTACTAATTTTTTGTTTAGAAGAAGTTATTTGTAGTAATATAAACTAAAAGTAGTTAAGAATTAGAAGTTTATAGTGTTTAGGACAAATGTAGCCTTCTATATTATTAGTAGATCAGTATTATATTTTTGGATAATGAAAGTATTTGAGGAAAGAAATGTAAAACCTAACTTCTTATTTACAAATTAAAAATACCAAAATATATATAATCACATATATGTATGTATAACCATTCCTGGTTTTCATTTCCTCAAACTTGCTTATCTTATCATGGTAATTTTCTTTTTAAAAAGTGCACCAATTCTTTCTTCGTACTTTCTCTTTTGACTCGTCTTACCATGCAATTAACTGGCTTTCCACCATGGCCAACATCATGGATAGGGCCCCATCCTTTTGCCTTTCAAATTCCATCTAAAGATATCTAAGAATCCAATTGCAAAGAAGATTGGCTTTGATGTTAGGCATTTTCTTAAATAAAGTACAATGCAAGTTGTGATGTAAATGTTTTACCGACCTCATAATTTTTGTTTGGCAATGTTTCGAAGGTAATTTTTCTTGAAGGAATATGATCACGGACGGATTCATAAACTTTTTATAGTGGGGCACAAAATAAATTAATATGATTATAAATTACATCAAAAATAATTATTTGTGGCGCACTTTGTTTATTTTTTGACCTAGATAATATATAGCTTTAAAAGTACTTTTTATCACTATTAAAACTTTTTTAATAATATTTTTTATTAGTAATAATTAATGTTATAGGGTTTTACAATTTATAATTTAGAACACAATATTAATTTATAAATTAAAACACTTTTACAAATTAATGTTTTATAAATTATGATGCTTTTAAAAATTATAATGTAATAATTTGGGCACACTATTAATTGAATGCTATAGTCTTATATTGTTATATAGCAACCTTTTTTTAATTTTTTTTATTTATATTATATAACACTTTGTACATAATTTAATAGTGTTACATAAATAGTATTTAGAAAAATTCTATGGGGGCGCATGCTACATAATGGGATATATAAATCCGCATGCGTCTATGAACATGATTTTCTTTACGAAGAGTTATGTCTCTACGAAAGACCCAGTGGCGGAACTAAGGAGGGCAAGTGGGGGCTGCTGCCCTCCCAAAATTTTCAAAAATTGATTTTTCTACTTATGATTTATTTTAAAAGTATATCTATACTAAGGAAAAATTACATTTGCCCCCAAAATTTTGAAAAAAAATTATTCTATAGGTCTTCAAAATAGGTTCTGTCCCCCCTCCCCCCAAGTCCTGAATCCTGCGTCCGCCACTGAAAAGACCGATGACTTATGGTCGGACATTTGCAACATATACAATAACATTTCTAAGCATCATCGATTAGTTTTACGGAAAAATAGAGTGTTCTTGATCATTAGATTTGATCGAAAAATTACATATTGAATCAAACTCCATTGTATCAAATTGATAGAAATTTTCTATAATACCCAATGACATCAAAGTTGATATGAAAGTATCTCTTTCTCTTAAAAGATAACAAATCTTCGTTCCTTAAAATTGTTTGTGTTCCATATTTATGGTCTAAATATACAACATTTGACCAAATTTCACACACACAAAAAAAAAAAAAAAAAAACCTGCCTTTTCACCTCAAAAATATATTTCATGCATGCACCACTAGAAATTCATCACCCTCTTTTTCCCCTTGCCTAATGCTTTAAATCTTCCTTTACACCCAATGGAGCTTTACCAAAAGCGCCATATATATATATCTTATCACCATTGCCATCTTTTATGATTGTCAAATCCTAATATGTCTCGCACAGTACTCTGATCATCCTCTTATTCTATTTTATTTATTTTATTTTTGTCCCTATAATTGAACAGAAAGAAAATAGGAATATATTGCATTGACCATAAAGAAAGGGTACATATATATTCGAATGTACGCATATATGTTGGCAAAATTGCAATTTTGGTACGATAACTTGGCTATTTTCGTATTTAGCCGTTAAATTTTATGGGTGTCGTTTGACAAACACTAAATTTTTAAACTTGCACATTTGGTCGATTTCAAAATTTTGGGGATATCTTATTTCTAAAATCTTGAGTTGGCGAGAAAAGAGTGAGTTGGACTAAATTGCACATTGTTTGGACCATTTTTATGCGAGATAACTATTTTACCTTTTTTTTGAAAAAATAGTTAAAAAAATTGAAAATATATATTATTAGATAGTAAAATTATATATATAATTTTTGAAATAAAAAGTTATGTTAAAATTTAACATTTGAAAAGAAAATATATGTTTAAAATTAATAATGATGATATAGAAATGGTTACACATAATATATGTTAATAATATCTTAATAAAATTAAATAATAAAAATAAATTAAATTAAAGAAAATAGTCGAATATATATAATTTATATTTTTTCAACTTTAAATAAAAATTAAAAAAAATAGAAAACAAAAAAAATTATAAAAATTACTTGGCTCATTTTCGTATTTAGGCATGAAAGTATCGGACCAAGTTAACGGACTAAATACCAAAAAATGATTCATGCAATATTTGATAGAACAAATTACTTGTTTTTTGGTTGTTAGAAATAGAAAAAATTATTCAACCCCAAAAGGAGACAGCCGTGTATATTGATGAGGTTGATGACATTCATGAGTGCTTTTTGTCAAAGGCGCTTTTAGTTTTTATGACGAAAAAAAAAGCGTTCCTTTTTATCTCTTTGTTACTATCCCCACATGCATGGTTGGGTGCTAACTGCTAAGCAAATTAAATGCCAGAGATTGAACCAGAAAGGAGCAGATAGGGGCACTTGGTGTGTTTTTTATATACTAATTATATAATTTATTTGAAATCCATCAAACTCCATTTTTTTAATTTTTAATTTTTATTATAATGTATTTTAGGAGGGAAGATTTGGTTACACATTATTAATGATAATTTCAATATTTTATCCACTGGAAGAAAAAATTGAAATTCCAACGGAAAAAAATCCTGAAATTTCCGATTCAAATTTAAAATACGCAAACGCGGAAACATGGCCGGCTATTGGAATGACAAAATTCCAACGGTACTTCCAACGTATTTATTCATTGGAATATTCAATCGTTGGAAAAATGTTGGGCGCAACGGAGGCGTGTCGTGGTCCGAGATTTGATTTATCCGAATACCCGACAAATCACACCAACAAGATGATGACAAAAATAAATAACCGACGAAAAATAAAATGCACACAAAGGTGATTTTACGTGGTTGACAAAACCCGCCTCGCCCACGAGTATCCGTTCTTTACTAATAAAGAATTTCCCGGTACAAGAAAATACACCCTTAAGTTTTATGGACCAAACCCAAGAATAAAAGACTCTTGACTCTTGTACAACCTAATTATCAAAGAACACTCTCCCCAACCCCTTTGTGTTGCAGAGAAAAATACCCCAAGTGTTTCCCCTATCATCAATTTGAATCACTCAAATTGATCTCCCCCAGATGTGTACACTCATTTTCCTCTCCACCCGATTAGATGACCAAGCAAATTGCCTTTGCTTGCCATATTTTCCTTCAACTCCCGTAAGCCCTTTTATAGGCAAATGAGGGAGCAAATTCATAGAAACAAAATGCAAACCAATTTGCATTTTTCCACCAAAAGCTACTTTGAATATAGCCCCCAAGATTGACCATGTTTAGTGGGGTGGTCATTACTAACAATCTCCACTCCACCACCAAACAC